>CAUYPO010031857.1:0-19881 GCA_963574435.1 Cheirogaleus major | reverse complement strand
CGAGACCCCATCTCTACTAAAAATAGAAAGAAATTAATCGGCCAACTAAAAATATATAGAAAAAATTAGCCGGGCATGGTGGCGCATGCCTGTAGTCCCAGCTACTCGGGAGGCTGAGGCAGAAGGATCACTCGAGCCCAGAAGTTTGAGGTTGCTGTGAGCTAGGCTGACGCCACGGCACTCTAGCCCAGGGAACAGAGTGAGACTCTGTCTCAAAAAAAAAAAAAAAAAAAAACCTCATTCCATACATATGTGTGTACATGCTCTGCTCTCCAGTTCCCCAAATGACAAGATACTCTAATCTTTGACTTAGCACTAGAGACAATACTTATGCACACAAATCAAAACTGAATAAGATGAAATTTGGCAAAAGGGAAAGGAGGAAAGAGTAATGTCATTTGCTTATGAAGTCAGTTGTGAAACAAAAGTATCTATAATAATATTCTCAATGAATATCTCTCTTATTCAATGATGCTCTCCACCAGACATGAGGATTTATTCAGTAAGTAAATTATATTCAATTCTACATAGTTAGCTGCCTAACCAGGTGACTGAACACCTGTTAAGACAACAGGCCACCATTTCAGATAACCTATGAATGTGAAAGTTTTAACTGGTGGGTCTAAACACAAAACAGCAATCAACTGCTTTGCTTGCCTCAGTATCTGTATCAAGTTTGGTAGCAAGAGATCTCAAAGTTGGCCAGGTGCAGTGGCTCACCCCTGTAATCCTAGCACTCTGGGAGGCCGAGGCAGGCAGATCGCTCGAGGTCAGGAGTTCGAAACCAGCCTGAGCAAGAGCGAGACCCCCGTCTCTACTAAAAATAGAAAGAAACTAATTGGCCAACTAAAAATATATATAGAAAAAATTAGCTGGGCATGGTGGCGCATGCCTGTAGTGTCAGCTACTCGGGAGGCTGAGGCAGGAGAATCGCTTAAGCCCAGGAGTTTGAGGTTGCTATAAGCTAGGATGATGCCACGGCACTCTAGGCCAGGCAACAGAGTGAGACTCTGTCTCAAAATAAATAAATAAATAAGAGTCCAAAGAAACCATTCATGAATCTAAACTCCTAGATATTTGTTACTTACAAAAACAAGAAAGTGCTACTTTACTAATGCAACTTGGAAATAATCTATTAGGAGGGCAGATTTAATCATACTATAGCCATACAAAGATCATACTATAGCCACACATATTAAACCACCACTAAAAATATAATTTGAATAGATGATCATACTATATGAAGCACAAAAAAGGCCAGGTCACAAAATGGTAAATTTCATCAAAAACCTTTCCACAATACATATTATATGTGATAATATGCATACTGAATACCCTGTGGAGAAATAAGCTAAAATGTTAAGAATAGCTATTACTGCAAGATAAGATTATAGTTGCTTCATTTAATATATAAAATTTTTGCACTAAACAATACATTTCTAGTCATTAATGATTCTCTTTACATTCTGGATGATTATAGATACTACCTTAAAAAACAGAATAAAGAATCTTGCATTAAAACTTACTTTAACTATACATAAGGTTGTTCCAAATATCAATACTGTAAAGTAAATAGTAAGAGTTTAAAAAGGTAATCTGAATCTAGGATTCTGGGAAATCTAACTGCCTCAGTTATTAATGGCTATTTTAATAAAAGAGAAATGGCAAAGTTCTAAAGGATATAACCATCTATTTTATATTAACTTTTAAAAACACATAAAATGTTTATGTATTTTTATATGTAGTAAATCTACATTTAAGTACAATTGCTTTAACCCATTCAAGGACAATGAGAAGGCAAAATGTTTGACCTGACACTTTAGTTTAAAAATAAAATTGATGGCTAATTTTATAATAAATAAATGAAATTCTTTGAGAAAAGAACATTTTTGTCACTTTTTACATTATTTAGTTGTCATGAAACCATTAGGTTAAGAAGAGAATAACAATTTTTTAAAATAACATATTTAAACCATTAAAAACTGGATTTTAGACCCTTCCCCACATAAAAAGAAATCTATGTATCTATCCCCGAGTTGTGAATAATGATGGTGACAATGACAGAAGCTAATATGAGCATTTACTTTGTGCCAGGAACTAGTCTAAACCACCCTTTACATCTGTGTTGGTTCGCTTAATCCTCACAATATACCTAACAAGACAGGGCAGTATTATTGCCAATTTTAGAAACGAAACAAATCAAGAACAAGACGTTTGTTACATAACTTGCCAATCTCACAACTAGGAAACAGTAGAACCTGACTTTGAACCAGGTGGTCTACTCCAAAGTCCTTAACTTCAATGCTTTTTTACCATATGTCCTATGTTTTAAGAAACATAAAGTTAAAGCCCTTTCTTTGTGTACTGATCTCATTCTTTTCCTCCCAACCCCAGACCCAGATAACCCACTATTATCCTGAATGCAGTGGTTATCATTCTCTAAAATAGACTTATTTCATATTCTCTACTAAATACTGTTTCATAAGTTTTTAAACTTGTAAAGTTTACATAAAAGTTGAGAATGCTACATATACACCTGTACTTTTTATTCAATATAATAGATGTAGCTATAATTCACTTACTTTTATAAGATATTTCATTATAAGAATAAACCATCTATTTTTGAAATCACTTAAAGAAAAAATATAATTGTTTTCTGTGTACTACAATCCTAACATGTCCACTATAAGTCCAAATAAGGAAAAAAATGGCTCTAAGTTGTTTAAAAGGAAACACTAACACTAGAACAACAAACTGCAAAAATATTAACTCTGGTAACCTATACTCAGTAATTTTTAAATAATAAACATGTATATTTTATACATTCACCAAAAAAAGACATTTTTATTTCTTTAAAAAGTCTCACATAATTTAGTTAATTCACATATTACCTTACTAATTTAATTTTATTTAATTTTTAAAGGAAAGTAATATACTATATCTAATATAGATACTGATGTGGAATTTTTAAACGGATAAGAATAAAAGACTTTCAAAAGAGAATATGGGTGTATACAAAATAAGGATATGAAGCATTACCACTAATGCTTCTGGAGTCTAAAGCAAGTGTGTCCAAAAAAACTGATCAGAGCAAGATTTCACATAATGAAACTGCTCCATATAAAAGATTTTTTAAATGCTGTCATCTATTTCAAATATGACTTATTAACTGAGTCTGAATTCTGAAATACTGATACTCAAGATGCATGAAACATTATATCAGTAATGCTTTTGTAAGTAGTTTCTAAATTTACCTTTTTCTTTTTCTGAAGCACATGATTAGGTAGTAGTTGATGGAGTTGCTTTCTTTTTACATGCATTGCAGCAATTTTCATATCCACCTCAAACATCTTGCTGTTTATTGCTTGCCTATAAACTACACAATTAGGACATTGTTACAAAAAATAGAAACATTTTAATAAAGGCAGTTAAATTCACTCCAGAGAAATTATTCTAAGTAGGGATCCTTTTGCCATCAACACTGCATACTTGCAAATTTATCAGGTCAAGACCCACCTCTAATCTGACATAATTCAATGCCTGAGCAAATTTTCCTTTTAGCACAAGGTGTACAAATTATATTAATTCTTTCAGTATAGTAATTCTTTAAAAAGCTCTTAAAGTAGTAACTTTAAAGAGTAACTCTTTATGAAATGGCAGAATTGGAGAAAAGGGGTTTCCTAAACCCAGACCCTTTTAAGCTACATTATTTAAAACTTTATCCAAGTATGGAACACATGTAGTAAAAATAAGTCAAACTTACTAAACTATCTCCAAAACCATCTTTACAAGAATCTGCAAGATAAAATTTTAAGATAACTAATGACATATTTTCTATTATAGAAATAACTCAAATAATAGAGGTCACAGGTACAAAAAGAAAATGCTACAAATCAATCGATCCAAATTATTTAGTTACAGAGGGCACAAAAAAGGAAAAATTCAGTCATACAAAAAATATTTAATGAGCACCTATACTGCATTCACATTGTTCCAGACACTGGAGATATAGCAGTGAACAAAGTAAACCAAAAGAGCCTCCCAAAGGCTACATACTAGTGGGGATGATAAAGAAAAAAAAGGCTGGGTGCGGTGGCTCACGCCTGTAATCCTAGCACTCTGGGAGGCCAAGGCGGGCAGAATGCTCAAGGTCAGGAGTTTGAAACCAGCAAGAGCGAGACCCCGTCTCTACTAAAAATAGGAAGAAATTAATTGGCCAACTAAAAATATATAGAAAACATTAGCCAGGCATGGTGGCACGTACTTGTAGTCCCAGTACTCAGGAGGCTAAGGCAGAAGGACTGCTTGAGCCCAGGAGTCTGAAGTTGCTGTGAGCTAGGCTGATGCCATGGTACTCTAGGTCAGGCAACAGAGTGAGACTTTGTCTAAAATAATAATAATAAAATAAGTAAAATACATTCTGTATCAGATGATGATTGAGCACTCTGGAGAAAAACTGAGTAGGGAAGAGGATAAGAAGATCAGCCTGGAAGCTGTGTTGACATGTGACTAAAGACTTAAATGAACATGAAGAAGTGAGCTGAGTACCAGGTGGAATAGTATTCCAGGAAGAGCAAACATCAAGAACAAAATGCCCTGAGCCAGATAACATGCCTGGACTGCTTGAGAAACAACAAAATCGCAAAAGGGGAAGAGGAAAAGTAGAGATCCGTAATTCCTTATCTGTAACTCTAAAATCTCAAAAACTCCCAACACCAAACACAAAAACTCACAATACTTTTGTTGCCTAAGAATGGCAACAAAACTCATCAACAAACTCTGTTCTGAACTATCTTTAGCTATTTTAATGTGAATATCAACATTTCTCTGCATAAATACTGGTTTTGATTACCAAAAGCTGACCGAGGCCCCACTGGGTAGATTACTTACTAACTTTATTGCCTTTCTAGCTCCAAGACATATGGATGAAGGATTGTGAACTTATAATGAGAGGTGAAGTCAGAGACATGAGAAAACCAGATCAGGTGGAGGCTAGCACCCCACAGTAAGGACTTGGACTTTTATTCTGAGTGAGATGGGCATCCATAGTAGGTTTTAGGCAGGTGAGACATGACCTACTTTAAAAATACCATTGGATGCGAGGTGAAACAGCTGAGGGACACAAGCAGAACAGAAAGGCCATGGCTATGGCAGTAATCCAAAACGATAATAATCGTGGCTAGGACTAGGGTGAGAGCAGTGGGAAAAGTAGTAAGCAGCAAAAAATCTCAATGTATTCTGAAAGAAGAGACAAAAAGATTTTATAATGGATTAATATCAAGTAGAGGAAAAACAAGAGTCAACGATGACTCTAACGTTTCTAGCATGAATAACTAGAACAATTAGAAAAGAAGTTACAGGGAACTAGGGATAAAAATTTGTATTCTGAATGTTAAATGTTTTATTTTAAAAAATTCTATACAGCCAAGCGTGGTCTCAGGCCTATAATCCCAACACTCTGGGAGGCCAAGGCAAGAGGATCACTTGAAGCCAGGAGTTTGAGACCAGCCTGGACAACATAGTGAGACCCATCTCTACCAAAAAACCCACTTCCATGAAGTATTCCACTAAAATGTTTCAAGATACAGGACAACTAAATATTTCTTTTCCAAAATATCTAAAAGATCCTTGAAAATCTCAATGGTTCATTACTATACTCTTTAATAAATAGCTCAACTTGGACACAACGTACAAAAAAAATTTTCTAAATCAAATCTCTCTCCATGACTTGTTAGTTCATAAATAAAGTTGACATGAGAATCTTTACTTTAGAAAAAAACACTTCTGTGTTGTTTGGCAGGTGGTACATCATCTTACATATGACATTTTAAAAATCTGTAGGGGTATTTTTGTTATTACAATGATTAACGGTTGCTACTGGCTAGAGACAATAGGTATCCTTCAATGTGGACAGTTCTACCCTGGGAAAAATTGTAACATGCCCTACATTCCTAAACATAAAAAACCTACTTAGCAATTATCTGAACCAAGAATTCAAGTTATATAAAAAATAAAGTATTTTAATCTGAAATTTCTAGGAACACAACTCAAATGTGTATCAAAATTAGATCACTTTTTGTTTTATTTGCAACTTTCACTTTTATCATGTCATCTCAAAGCCAACACTGCCAGTGCTATCAGAATCACTAGAAGTAACACCTGTATCAGTGAGAATTCACAGATGTCACACTGCTAGTGATTCTACATAAAGTACAATCACCTGACACTTAAGTATGTCTTCTGATGTCATACCTTAGCGCTGACACACTCAAATATATATTCTTTTCCTTTATTTCTCCTTTATATTACAGTTAGTATGTGACACTGATTTTCTTACAAATTATCACCAATATTTTCTCTCCTTCTCTAAGTAGGTAAAAAAATTTTTAATGTTAAATCTGAATGTTCTCTGGGGAAAATTCCTCACAGTGGACAGATAAAAATACCACTTTTAGAATTTTTTAAAACAGGGAGGAGGGGGACAATGCTGGAGAGAAAATAGGGTTAGTCTCTAAGGAAAATGCACAGATACATATTTATTATTCTCTTGAAAAGCTGTGCATCTACATATAGTCTTAGATTCTCTCAACTACATCCATCAGTTGGTCTTTACTTAAAACATACTACGTTTTATCTCAGGGTACAGGTCAATCTGAAATGTAGACTCAATCACTCTAATTCCTGCCCATAAATTAACACTTAAATCTGTATTTGACACACAGGACAAATTTCTTAAAGTCACCATAAGTTCAGATTTATCAATTTCTAAAGTTCAAGATGATTAAGGCAGTCAGACACAGACTCACTCTTTTAGATAACCATATACACTCATATTGTTTCCAATTTCATAAGGAAATGTGGAGAAGCCAAGTTTAAAATGGTTCTACTTAATTTTAAGGTCTATTACAAGAGAGAAAAATCATTTACATACAGGTTGAGTATCCCTCTAATCCGAAAATCCAAAATTCTTTTGAGCACTGACATGACACTCAAAACAGGAAATGCTCACTGAAGAATTTCAGATTCCTGATTTCAGATCAGGAATACTCAACCGGTAAGGATAATGTAAATATTCCAAAATCCCAAACAATACAAAAAAATCCTAAACACTGAGTCCTAAGCATGTCAGATAATGGATATTCAATCTATATTTGATGTTACTGAAGCTAGTAACTAATACAAAGCCATTATTTGATGATCATTTTTTAGTATTCCCAAATAATTTCAACAGTTATTACAAACATCACTATGATGTACATCAAGACAAATTCAAATATGCAAACACCCAAATGTTTTCATTACCCAAGTAGAGACATACCTGTGTCTGTGAAAGACTGAATATCATAGGTGAGATCAACACTGAGGTTTTCAGAGTTTTCTGTTTTTTTAAACACTAACCCAATCACCCACATTGTGCGAAATTCTTCCCTGCAAAGAAGAAAATTATCACAGTTTAACAGTATTTTATGAAAATATAATTATAACATGGCTGACAATCTGAGCCATGTGGGAAAATCTGCAATACAAATATATGAGCAAACTCAAGCTTTAAGCCCAAGCTCCAACAAAACTTAAAGTCCTTCCCAACAACCTATCGTCTATATTCCTATTACTATATAAACAATCAGAGTTCCAGGACAAATATCCTCTTACAACTGTACATTGATGGCCAATGTCCTTAATAATGATTTGAAAGTACCAAAGGCACTGTAATCAAAGAAAAAGTATGTTTAAACTAAGGAGAGGAAAAGAATAATGCTGTTTAGAAAACTCTGAAACAAAAAAGGATCTTCCAGATATAAAAATTTAACTAGAACTTTGTATTTCTTAAACTTTTAAAATCCAATTTAAAAGTCCACATGAACAGAAGCATAGAGCAATCAGTGATTTAGCTACTTCTGAACATTTAATGGTTTATCCCCTGAATGGAACAGCATATAATCTTTTAATAACCAAGACTGCAAGCTGGGCGTGGCAGCTCACACCTGTAATCCTAGCACTTTGGGAGGCTGAGGCGGAGGATCGCTCAAGGTCAGGAGTTCGAGACCAGCCTGAGGAAGAGCGAGACCCCGTCTCTACTAAAAAATAGAAAGAAATTAATTGGTCAACTAAAAATATATATACATATAAAAAAATTAGTCGGGCATGGTGGCACACGCCTGTAGTCCCAGCTACTCGGAAGGCTGAGGCAGAAAGATTGCTCGAGCCTAGGAGTTTGAGGTTGCCGTGAGCTAGGCTGACGCCACAGCACTCTAGCCCAGGTAACAGAGTGAGAGTCTGTCTCAAAAAAAAAACAAAACAAGACTGCAATAAGTGGGCCAGGCTCAGTGGCTGACGCCTGTAATCCTAGCACTCTGGGAGGCCAAGGGAGGAAGATTGGTTAAACCCAGGAGTTCAAAGCCAGCCTGAGCAAGAGTGAGACCCCGTCTCTCCTAAAAACATAAAAATTAGCCAGGCGTCCTGATATGCACTTGTAGTCCCAGCTACTCAGGAGGCTTAGGCAGGAGGAACTGAGCCCAGGAGTGTGAGGTTACTGTGAACTAGGCTGATGCCACAGCACTCTACTCTAGGCAACTGAGTGAGACTCTGTCTCAAAAAAAAAAAAAAAAAAAATTGCAATAGCTAAGAAATTTTTAACTCTTTCTTTAATACTGTTTTATTTTTTTAAAAAGCTCATTACTAATACTCCCCCAACCTCTGCAATGGCAACAAAGTATAGGTAGAGTCTCATTAATAACATCAGAAACAATCAAACCAGCAACTGACCTATATAAAGGACCCTGAAAGGGGTAAAGTAAGCCTGTTTTTATTTTATGTATCTTCTTGATGGTCCAGAATCAAACACTAATCAGATTTTTGTGGGGTCAAATTAAAGTGTGTTCCCTTTTTAAAAAAAAACTAAAATAAGAAGCAAAGACTGATATATAGTATACAGCAGCTATCTCAACAAAAAGTGAGAAGGAATTTGTACTGTTGTACAAATTTGTACTGTTGTACTGTTGTACAAAAAGTGAGAAGGAATGTTAAGAAGCAATGCTAAAGATAGTATTAAAGCAGATGATCAGAATTTGAACTGGAGTTAAGAGAATTAGAGACTATTATCAGAAAAGGGTTATTTCAGTGCCAATTCTTCTCAAGAAATAGTCTTTTTCTTCAATGCATCTGGTCAGGAAAAACTTATAAATTTCAAAATTTTTAAAGCCATATGTAATTAATAGAACAGTGATACTAGTTACAAAACTTGTCTATAAAAGTTTCTATGAATAAAAGTCAAAAAAAGAAAGAGATTAGATTGAATTAGAAGAGTGCTTACTTGTCAGGATTTTCCTTGGGTGCTGGAAATGACTGGGGATTCACATGAGCCAGTGTAATAAATTCATTCTTTTCCAAGCTTCCAACTAGGATTCGAATTTTTGATTCCACCAAGCCCACCCTGAACAAATGTCACTTAGTATTAATAGAAAGTTTTGGTTAACTTTAAAAAAAAAATCAAATGCACAAAATCAAATGTTCATGTAAAGAAGTAATATGAAGATCATAAATAACTTAAAACACACACCAGGGCAGTTCAACTGGTTGAACTCCCAAAGATAAAACCAAAAGCTTTATGCTCTATCCCAAAATGCTGAACTAGAGGGAAAAGAGAACCAAGATACACTTCATTCAAACCAGCAAGGTCACAAAAGTTATTCCCACAAATACTTAAAAGAAAAATCAGTAAGCTAAACCAAAGCACTTTAGTTAAGACATGAATGATACATGGATCTTTATAAAACAAACAAAAAAAATAAGTTGTATATGTATATGAACCTATATTTCCATTATAAATAGTAAAGTTCCAATTAGGAACAAATCAAACCAAACTGGATGTTTTAAGGACTTCCTCCTATCTCCTACGTGTATTCTGTGGCTATCTGATTCATTCTGACGTTTATTTTTTCTGTAAAGTCTAATCTTATACTCACCATTCTAGGCGTTGTTTTTCTGTTGGTGCACTTGCTAGAAGTACAATATAATGCCTTTGAAGATAAAGACAACATGCTATTTATTTTATTTACGTGCTTTGTGCTGGATATTAAACCATAACGTAATAAGCTTCCTTACAGATCAACATCAATTTAGCAAGGGGGACTATAATGTCAATACACACATAAAATCACATGCTATATTCCACACATTTCTAAGTACTGGCAATTTTAATTCTTCTAAAAAACATAGTGATTTTGTGAATAATTAGCAAATAAAGTAGCTTAATTCAAGAAGGTTGAATAAACATTAATAACTGTTCAATGACACCAGTAGAGCGCTCTACCTACAAGATTAAAAAGTTGCTCACTAAAAAATAACCTAAAAAACAAAAATGTTTCAATGGAAAACAAAAAACCAGGGTTCTAGCCATAAAATCATATCACTAAATATATATATTACAACAATAACTTCCAAAACAATGTGAAACACATCATACTTTTCAATTCAAATTAAATGGTAGGGAAAATTAAACTGAATACTGAAATTACACCCCATGATTTTTCCCAAAGATAAAAATTTATTTCTACAACAAAAATCTGACATCACTAAAGTGAGAGCAACAAACAAATCTGAATTCTATCAGAAATTTAATCTCATTCAAATTAGAAAAAAAAGTTTTCAATTGAGAAAATACCATCATGACCAAATATCTAAGTCTTTTTACAACAAACTATTTAAAACTGAAGTGTAATTACTATGATTTAATTTCCTAAGATGAAAAAAAGTTCAGACTAATATACTCTTCTACAGTATCCATTTTAGAAGAGTTGGAAGACAAACTTCACATCAGAAACATTACCTCAAAAAGCAAACTGACATCATTAGTATTTAGTATAGATACTAATTTGGAAAATGGCAATATAACCAAAATTTATTTTTTTCTCTTAAAAGTCTGAAATCTTTCCTATATTCTCAATCACATTTTAAAAACTTTCACAAAAGTCTGACCTAGATTCAGAGAAAAACTACAAATTATAGTTTAAAGAAAAATTTTTAGCCAAAAATAAATGATATTTTTAGGTACAACCGGTTACTAAAGGTTTGGCAATTGGCCGGGTGTGGTGGCTCACACCTGTAATCCTAGCTCTCTGGGAGGCCTAGGTGGGCGGATTGCTCAAGGTCAGGAGTTTGAAACCAGCCTGAGCAAGAGCGAGACCCCGTCTCTACTAAATAGAAAGAAGTTAATTAGCCAACTAAAAACACATAGAAAAAATGAGCTGGCGCATGCCCATAGTCCCAGCTACTTGGGAGGCTGAGGCAGAAGGATCGCTTGAGCCCAGGAGTTGAGGTTGCTGTGAGCTAGGCTGATGCCACGGCACTCTAGCCCAGGCAACACAGTGAGACTTTGTCTCAAAAAAACAAAAAAAAAAGGTTTGGCAACTTCAAGCATTTTTAAACCATACTCTCCCTTAAAATAGTCCAAATGATTATTTACTAATTATGCTCACAAAGTATTTGAAAAATGCTTTCAATTCTTCAGAGCTATGTAACTCTAGACAATTCTAAGACTTGTGTAAAATGGGATAATAGTACCCCTCTTATTGGCAGAAGTATTGTGAAGTTCAAATATATAAACTTAACATAACACAGTTAAATATATAAAAACAAGGTATACACAGATAAGTGAATATGCAGTCCACTCCACACAGACCAATTCTTCCTTTACCAGTTTAATTTGTTCAGCATTATTTGGAACAAGCCAGATACAGAGAAAACACAGATGACCCAAATAAATAAGTCAATAAAAGTCACATAAAAGCACTAAAAGCTCATGCGTTATACATATAAAGAAACCCATACTCAGAGTCATAAATGCTCTTAAATCAAACAAAATCCTAACAAGCTCAGTAACCTGACTTCTAGGTCCTTGAGACATTAAAAATGAACTAAAAGGGAAAAAAAAGTAAGAGAGATGAGCTTTCTTACGAAAGTATAGCAACCTGTAACAGGAGACAACAAAGTATAAAAATATAAAAAATCAAGCATGCATACAAAAACTCCAAATGAAGATTCTTAATAATGACCTGAGTCTTCAATAAAAGCTTAAATGATATACAATGTTCTCCATTTATGAAGGGAAAATAATCCATTTGAATCTAATTTTGCTGACAGCTCAAAGTTTAAAGACTTGAAGCCTATGGAGTTCAATTTTATTTCTTGCAGAAATCAAATGGTGGGAAGTATCTACTTTGTACATTTTTTATGCACAAATGCATATCTTTCATATAGGTAAAAACGTTAAAGTAGCTCTAACAAGTATTTATGCTGTGGCTAAATGTCTTTTATTCAGCCACCTTTAAGCAAATTTGAATTGAGAGACATAAAATGCAGTAATTAAGTTTAACAGAAATAACCTACAAATATTTTATGAATGGCTCATCCAAAAAACTGAAAATAAACTCCCAATTTCATTCTGTAATTTCCTAATGTTTAAGTTTTAAAAACCAAAATTGATATTCAATTCTTATCCCTATCAGACCACAGAAACCAAGTAGAAGTACATCTGAATTAAATGTTATTTTTTTGTTAAACCAAATGTGATCCCGTATTTCACAACTGTAACCTCTAAAAACTATCATGCTGAAGATGCTCAAATGCCTTCATGAAGAGACTGTGAAGTCTTAATGCAACTGTCTTAATGCAACTGTCATTACTTTTTCCCCAAATTTAAAGATCATAGTTTCCAATAAAATTTAATGATATAAATGTATCCCCAAAGAATCAAAATAAAGTCCTAAGAACACTTAACTTAGTTGCTTTATTACCTAATAACTATTTATAAAAAATTCTGTAAGTGGGTCCCTGTGTCATTTCATGTCAGTATTTTACCTGGGAAGATCATAACTAAGATACGTACAGTGAAAAATTTACTTATCTTAGTCAAAAATGCTTGCAATTCTATATTAAGTAATTCAGAAACAGGAGTTACAGTTCACTATCTTAAAATTTTTTAAACAAATTTTAAGGCCAAATTATTTTATACATACTCAAAATGACACCACTGTGATTTTCCTAAATACCTTGCCTCATTTCCTAGTAAAATGTAACACCTGAAATAAGTATCCCATTTCCTAATGTTAATGATTTTACTGCTAGTTATTTAAGTGTTAACTTTAATATTTTGAAGGAGAAATACAAAAAATATTTTCTTAGGACTCTTTAAAAATTTCGTGAAACAATGTTACCCCTTTTTTCTCAAGGAACACTGATATCTTTCTAGAAGGTGATTAGTTTGCTTTTAACACCTTTCGTACTGCACAGAAATCTCTAAGACATACACCAGGGACCGCACGTTTTTGGGCAAACTGCATGTTTTTCAAATCATTATAACTACAGTGAAAAACAAGAAAACTCGTGAGCGGTCCTTAACAGATGACACACGAAACAAGAGAAAACTGGTGAGCGGTCCTTAAGGTGTTAAGACAAACAAAATTTTCTCCATGGTTCTCTACCTTTCAAAAATGGCAGGTGTATTTCACATGATTTAAAATCCAACACAGGCTGAGGGTGGTGGCTCATGTCCATAATCCTAGCACTCATGGAGGCCAAGGGAGGAGGATCCCTTGAGGTGAGGAGTTTGAGACCTCATCTTTACCAAAAATAGAAAGAAATTAGCTGGGCAACTAAAACAGAAAAATTAGCCAGGTATGGTGGCGCACGCCTGTACTCCTAGCTACTCGGGAGGCTGAAGCAGGAGGACTGCTTGAGCCCAGGAGTTTGAGGTTGCTGTGAGCTAGGCTAAAGCCATGGCACTCTAGCCTGGGCTACTGAGTGAGACTGTCTCTAAATAAATAAATAAATAAATAAATAAATAAAATTCCACACATAACAAATGATAGTACTTTTAGCACATGCTTCCAAGAAGATGTAACCAACTTTGACTCAAGGGAAAACTAAGGATTTCAATACAGTTGTATAGCTAATCTTCGGGGTATTTCTTATGAGGGTATGTCTTAAAAATTCAAATTTGTGAATACCTCCCAAAGCCAGATTATAGTCATCACTGTATCTTAAAGAGGAAAATTTGTGAAGAATTATGTGGTATGGATAAAATTAATCTGCTGTCATTAATCTGCTATTTTCAAGTTTTCCCAGTATACATAGCTGAAATTGAAATTTTCCTCATATAATTTCTTCTTTTTGTTGCTATTTCCTTACATCTAATATGTTTAAAGTTTTTTTTTGATAACCTCAGAACATTTGTTTCAAGAGACTTCAATAAAGATTAGCAATATTATCATCTTTTAATCAGTCAAAAACCATATAGGTACTATGTGGCAAAGATCAAAGCATAGTTTTAAAAGAAACATTAAGCAAGCTTTTTAAAAAGCACAAAGTCCTAATAATGTGAATTTATTCAAACGAAATGACAAAGTCAAGGTTTGTTCAATTTTGGCATTAATCTTCCTTAAAGTGAAGGAAGCCACTAAAGTAGGTATTTTCTACCCATCTTAGTCCTATAGAGAAGTGAGGGAAGAATAAGTATGAACCTAACTTTATTTTTGTTTCTCAGGAATTAAGAGATGCAGATACTCTTCTGTAAGACCAATTTCTTTATTCTTCTCTTTAGATGGATGTAATCATGTCTTCTTTTTATCGTACTTTTAAAATTATCAGTATATGTGTTTATTAATTTAAATGCTCAAAGGTACTTCCCCAATACTGATTAAAATAAAAAACAAAGAAAAATTACCTGCCAGATGGAAAGCAAAATTTATGGGGAGTTAAGTAATAAAACAAAAGCATTCAGTATTATGCTATTTTAATTTCTGCTAACAACATAATGCTCCCAGAACACAATTACTGGCTCCATTATTGCTTTTTCATGCAAAAGATACAGAAACAAAACACAGAGACATCATGAAGGTCATCATTCTTGTTTTTAATTGGGGAAATAGCATAAAGCAATCTTGTTTAGATTACAAAACACAATCCAACACAAGATCAAATGGTCAGGAAAGTTTTAAGCATTAAAAAAAAATTTTTTTAAATGGGACTTCTGCAAGTTTTCAGCCCAGGGAAAATAAGTATGCAAGTCCATGTTTTTGTTTTTTTAAAAAAAATAAGATTTATTAAACTTACATTTTTCATCAAAATTAACACAAGGCTTTTAACCTGTACTAAGGTATTAAACCATTATGTTAAAATCATTAATAAAAAGTATTATACCCACTTAGATCCCAAGAAAACTATTTGTAGAAAAATTTGAAGGGGCTTTAATAACATTAGAGGAAAAAAGTAAGCCAATAATGTGCTGTAAGTACTGAAAACATTTAATTGGCTATATAGTGACGTATTATTAGCTTTCTCTACCTTATAAAGAATCTTAATGATAAACAAGTTTCCAGAATTAGATGAAAATACTTAGTTTCTTAGTAGAGAATATCAACTACAGATTTTAACAGTTCACCCATTTGCTGTGTACAGAGTTACTGTTTTGGTCACCCTACTGAACTAATGTTGCTACAAATGCAGTTCAGTTAGATAACAGAAAAACTGTATGGGCTTCACGTTACCTTGACCCGCACCCCACCCCCCAAAAAAAAAGTTTACTAAAAACAGTATGTCCTTTGTGACAAGAAGGGAAATTCTATAGAAAATGTTTAAAGGTAAATACAAGATTAGTCTAGCAAGAAGAGATGATATAGATACTACCATTAAACCAGTACTTAAAGAGAGCAACATGTCCAACATGCCTTAAAATACATACTTGTACTTTTGAAAGAAGTTTGGAGCCTCAAAAAGTTTGGACCACTCTGCCTTACTCAGCAAAATTTCATCTGTGATAGCAAGACCTAGATTAAAAACATATTAAAATGTTTGCATGCTTCAGTCTAACCATCTAGGATTTTAAATAATTTTAATCATACCACATGCACTCACTGTAATACTAAAACCAGAATTTTAACGAATAGAGGTTTTATAGAGCATTTTCTCACATAGGTACACACATTTCAAAAAAGCTGGAAGATTGAGCCAGGTTTCTGGTAAAGTACCATTATTCTAAAATGCTATGCTCATGGAATGACTTTTCCTCAAAACTGAAACACTGCAGTTACCTAAAAAAAAATTTCCCATATACTTTGTTTACTGCCTTTCTAAAGAAAGGTTTTCTGTTGTTTCTAAAAGTACAGAGGCATCTTCCCATGAAAAGCCTCTTTAGGCAATAGGAAAGAATTTTAAACTTCTAAATTTAAAGCTGGTGGCAGAAGAGCTGATTCTGTCTCCTTGACTTTCAGTCAAACCAAACAGTCTTGTTCCAGTTACTTCCCTCAAAGAACATTTGACAATAGCTATACCTTCATACTAACAGTACAAATGGAGTTCAAAAATGGTGAAAGTTTCTTCCAAAATAATGGACAGTCTGGCCTCAATCCTGCTCAGAACTCTTTCCCAGGATATACAGCCTGCTAAGTATCTGTCACCTAGTACAGACAAACTATTATTTTTAATTTTACAAGACAATAGTATGGCACTGAATCAGCCTCTAATGGTTTTCAGTGTTGGTTAAGGTTCCAACTTAAAAAATAAATTGCCTGAAACGAATTAAATTTTTTTGAGTCAGTTCTCAAATATATACCATTATAAATAAACAAACACCAAAATCCACTTCAGTGAATGCCACTTCAATTTAAGTTGCATAGTACACTACTGGGTCTACAATGGTAGGTAAATCCTTTGTGTATAAAGCAGAGCATAAGCATAAACACTTACCTTGTTTAAACTCCTCAACCATGACCATCCGTGTTGAAACGGACACATTGTACGTGGAGTTCTGTTGTGGGTATGCTGGTGTAATTATAGGCATAAGATGGTACCTATCACTGGGGTTTACCTACATACAACAACAGCCAATCAGTTTCTTCAAGTACATATGCAACAGATACTTGGACTTTTTACCCCTTGTTAAACTGAACCAATGATTTAATTTTATTTCATTCATAGCTGGAGTTAAGAAAGAAAAGCCATGTAAGGAGACACTGTTTTATAGGAAATCTTCATAGAATCAGAGATTTGCTCTAAACTAATGATTTGTTTCAACCATGGGCATGACTATTTTGGCAACCTTACTAGAAACAGTGTGCCTGCTGAGCAAAAAAAGGTTCTCTTGGGAAATTTACTGATGTTTAGTTTTTCTTTATTCAACAACAGAAATAGGGGTGAACACACAATTACACTTTAGAGAAGTAGCATGCTACAAAATGTTCTGTGTAAAACTAATTTTAAACAAGATGAAAAGCTAAATTTTTAATATACCCTTAAGTTATAAGGAGTTCAAACTCATTAACACATGGTGAAACTACATTATCCATGCTGACATCACTTTAAAGAGATGCTGTAACGGTTTACTAAAGGTTTATCTGTATACTATGCAAATTGTAAACTCACATTCTCTAAAATTAAATGCCCTGAGGTTTGGAAAACTTCAAAAGACACAGCTTGATGTAATTCAACAGAACTTAAAATTTTTGATATTATAGTAAGATAACAAATTTAGAAAATTAGAATTTCATAAACCTAGAAAGGCTTATTCAAATCTAAATTTCTCTTTATCAATTTATAAAGTACATGTCGTTAATATTTAAAATGAGTAAGCGGTAAATGTCATAATTTCCCAAGAAACAGAATGGAAGCTCTTCTTTAGCCCAACCTTGATTTTGTAATCTCTGAGATATCTAAACCAATTTTTACAATTACATTATGGTAATTAAAGTGATACTGCTCATAGGTTATCTGCCACATGTAAACATTAGGTAACAGCTTTCCTAAAACCACCCAGTTTTAACAAAATATTTAGATAAAATAAAAAAAAAACAGGGATTTTTAGTATCCTTTTATTTTTTTTTTTTTAGCACAAATGCCCACACAACTTTGACTTACAAGGTAGTTCTATATAGAATAAATTAAAATGTTAGTAAAATTCATAGTAAAAACTATGTACAATTAAATGTAGTTTACAGGGTACATAATTATGCTTCTCACATCAGAGGACAACTATAGTTGAGGTTATCTAAAAGAAAGTGTCATATGGACATGTCCACTCAAACATAAAAGGCTGGGAAGTCTCCCTAGAGTTTATGTAGATGATTTTTACTTGTTATTGCACAGTGTGAATTTGTAGGGGAAAAAATAATACACTAACCCTTGGGTCCCATACAGGCAAATTAAGATTGCATTCTTCAGGCTGTTTCAATAGCACTGGATTTGGCCATTCCCTGTTTAAAAAGATTGTAGCACTTGATAAGACTATAGGATATTACCAGCTAAACGTATTTTGTTAAACATAAAGCATTTGTGAATGTGATTCTTCTTCATTCATTCTGCCCTCAAGGTACAACCTTATTCCTTTCTGTCCACATTAGACTATTCAAATTACTTTTCCCTTTTCTTACTAAGAAATTAACTTATTTGGTAGCTTTCTCATACTGAAGTCAAACATGTTCTCTGCTTCTCAAAGAACTGGTAAAAGGACTATTTAAACAAAGAAGCACCATCCCAAGATGTCTGATGTGTTTGCCTCAACCTTGAATAGAATAAATCCCCCTTGAAAGACAAAATTCCTGTCTTTATAATACTAGTTCCACCCAAAGCCAATTGAGAATTTAAAAAGATATTTCTGATAGTCAAAGGGATATGAATAATTATAATAATTAGGAAAATATTTCTCTATCTCATGACTTTAAAGTTTTAATATGAATTAAGTGTAATAGAACATTGTGGTGTGAACACATTCTCAAGACATGTTCTATAAATGAGCTAATTCAGTCCTTTACGGAAGAGATAAAAACTGAAAAATATTTGTCATCCTTTACAGCAAGGTTACCTTCTCAAAAATATTTGCTTATGTATGTGTAGCATTAAGAGAAATTCTGACGTTCTTTATCACACCTTATTATTATAAGTCCTATCAAATCCCAAAACACCAGAATGTGTACTGAAAAGTGTGGCACAGTTCTAAATTATAAATTGTCTCCAATAACTCTAATTTTTATAAAATTACTAGAAAATAACAACTCAAGCAGAGAGGGAGGAAGGGCAGGAGTTGGCAGGAACAGGAATGGAAGATTTAAATTTCTAAGATCAATCTGAATAAAACCCAAGAACCCGCATCTTTTAGGCCAAACTATCTTCTTTTATCTTACTTTTCTTAAAAGAAATCATGGTTAACAAATGTGGACATCTTGAAATGAAGGAATTAAAAAACAAAAATCTCTCCTGGGTTAATGACTAAACTCAAAGGGATGATCAATTGCAGGCACTTAATGTTAACTTAGTCTTTAAAAGCTTTTTATGAAAATTTACATCTTCGATATTTTACCAAAGATAAATGGACAACTGAAAGCAAAAGCAAAATACAATCACAATAAACTAATGGCCTATAAATTTAGAAGAATTCAAAGAGTGAAAGAGGTGATATGTATAAGTTTTATGCAAAAGTAACTGACTTTCCCGCCTATCAATAAATTTGATTTTATCAGATGTTATAGCTAAACTTCAGAATTTATTTAAGAGGGTAGGTTTCTGCAAGGAACTACAAACAGAATCTGCCTTATTACTATCCTGGTAAAACTAGGGAACAGAAATGGAGTTTGGGTTTGTCCTTTTATATACAATGTGATCTCCCCGCCAAGGCTATCTGAATGGCTACAACATGAACTAAAATTTGAATCTGAATCCAGCTGCAGAAATGTCATAGAAATAAGACTAAACTTCAGTGTCTACAATCAATTTTATTTTAATATAATCTAAACACATACCATTTAGAAAATACCAAGAAAAATTTATGTACAAGAGTTGATGCTATTGCATTTGGATAAAGCTGGCAAGTTCTTGCTACTAGCATAGCCCAGG
>CAUYPO010031854.1:0-16215 GCA_963574435.1 Cheirogaleus major | reverse complement strand
CATTGTTGTAAGAGGGATTAAAGGGGTTTGGGGCTTGTATTCGGGGCTGGGACTAGAAAGTACAGGAAACACAGGAAAGCATTAAGTGGTAATGATTGAATAAGGTAAGGGGTATGTGTGTGTTTGTGTGTAGATCTTATTCTATGACTGAAATGGTTTGTTAAATTTACTAGACTACTTTAATCTAAAATTCAGTATAAACTAAACCTACTTGACAAACAATATGTAGGTTTTTATTCCCACATGTACCCTGCCACTCATGGTAGTCTAATGTTCCTCCCTCAAAGGAGTGGTCAAAATAAGACTATTTTATGAAGTATTGAAACGCTCTAAATCTCTTCAGAATTTCCTTAGAACAAATGCAATCACATTTCCAGATAAAGTCATAGATGATGATTATCAATTTTCACTGAATTTTTCTCAGAAAAATGTAAAGTTTTACTTTGGGATTTCAGTAATAGAAGACATGTAAATCAGAAGAAAAAAGCAATTTTATAGTGTAATCATATATTAAAATATTTCATCCTTGGCTCTAATCCAGACATGTAGAAGTTTAGGCAATTAGTAAATATTTAACCTCTCAGTTTTGTACATGAGTTCTGTCTGGAAAGTATCCAGCCATTGTTAATATTAAACATTAATATAATGAGAACAGTGTGATCTACATTGATGTAATTTGGCAGCTGAGGAGAGTGGACTGGAATGCGCACGCATTAGCAATGACAACTTCTCTGTATTAGTCAGTGGGGCAATAGATGCCATTGAGTGAGCATGTGTACTGTGTGACTGTCGCATTCAAAATGAGTGAGCAAGTAGAGCAATGAATCTGCGTCAAATTTTGCGTTAAGCTTGAACATTACTCCACAGAAACTATTTGGATGATTCAAAAGACTTTCAGAGACAATGCAATGAGTACAGCTCAAATAAAAGTGTGGCAAAAATGTTTCAAAGATGGTCGAGAATCTGTTGAAAGTGATCCATGTTCTGGAAGGCCTGCAACAAGCACAACACCTGAGAATGTTAAACGTATACGAGCTGCAATCAACAAAGATCAGCGATTGACAGTATGAGGACTAGAAGCTGATCTGGGGATTCCAAAAACTACTGCGTCTGAGATTTTGATGCATGATCTTGGCATAAACCATGTCATGGCAAAATGCGTTCTGAACTTCTGCTGCCAGAGCAAAAGAAACATGGTACTGCATTTGCTAATGACTTACTATAAACTGCTACCAAGGAACCAGATTTCTTCAAGAAGTTCATAACTGGAGATGAGCTGTGGGTCTACAGGTATAATCAGGAAATGAGGGCCCAGTCGTAATGGAAGTCTCCTGCTTTTTCATGCCCAAAGAAGAGGTGGCAAAGTCACAGCAAGATCATGACCATGTTAACTGTGTTTTTTGATTGAGAAGGTGTTGTCCATCATGAGTATGCTCCTCTAGGCCAAACAATTAAAAAAGAGTACTACCTCAATGTTCTTCAGCAGTTGAGAGATGCCATGCCATGAAAATGGCCACAGCTACCGGCAACTGGTGATTGGCAGCTTCATCATGACAATGCCCCCACCCATGCATCATGTCTCATGCAGAATATTTTGGCAAAGCATCAAATCACCCAGGTGACTCAGCCCCCACTACAGCCCAGAATTAGCACCCTGTGACTTCTGGCTTTTCCCAAAACTAAAATCATCTTTGAAAGGGCAGAGATTTCAGATCATCGATGAGATTCAGGAGAATACAACGAAGCAGTGGATGACGATTCCAACAAAGAATTTTACGGAGTGTTTTGAAGAGTGGAAGAGATGCTAGGAGAACTGTGTGATGTCCCAAGATGCCTACTTTGAAGGGGACTGAGGTGTCATTATCCTATGTACAATGTTTCTTGTATATTGTATCTTCTTCAATAAATGTGTCTATTTTTCATATTACATGGCTGGATACTTTCTGGATAGATCTCCTATATAGGAAATGATGTTGTAATATATGAGGTTATAAATAACAACTACAATGACATGTTGAATATGACTAATCTAAATCTATTTTTATACAATTATTATTCCAATCTTATCATTGAATTTAGCTAGGAAGTGAATTAATAGCACTTATGTCATTTAAATTTATATGATATATTAATATTAATATTTCTATTATTACTATTCAGAACAAAAAACAAATTAATCCACCTAACATTGCCACAACATTTGTCAGACTGCAAACCTGCAGAGTTCACTGATTATATTTTCTTTTATAAAAATGTCACAAATATAATTAATAACAAGAGCACTCCATTGATGCATTCCATCATCAAATGATATTGCTGCACTTGAAATTGTGCTCTGGATGTCTACACAGTGTCAAGTATATATTAATAAATTGCCCCCACTTGCCATCTTCACTGTTAAACTAGTTATTGACACAGAGGGAGGACATTGAATGATTCGGCACTAAGTAAATGAAGATTTTATTTGTTACCTTAAAATGGCTCTACTACCCTGAACTTAATTAGGGGTTTTGACGGGATGACAAAATTGTCAAATTCAATACCAAACCTGCCAAGGAAATACACAATTTATATTTCTTTTCTTTTTTTCTTTCATGTGAGAATTCAATTTTATAACAGTATTAGGTCCCTTCAGGCAAAGCATTTGAAGATAATAATTGGGCTTCTCTAAGTGCATTTAACCTTTGGTCTCCCAGTTTATTTACTACTCTAGGTATATTGGAAATCCAGAAGAGGGAACAACCTGAAATATTTAAATGTTAGAATGAGTATATTTATAAAATAGGAAAAAAAGAATAAAATATTCCCTATGAAGAGATATTTATTAGGATGCATGAGTTCACAATTATAAATGAGGAACAATTTAAATATCTTCTCAAATATGTCAACATGGAGACTCACAAGTTTTAAATGGTACATTTCTAATATCCTGAGGAACTTATTAGAAATTTCTTTCACTTATCCATGAGCAAATAAGCAAGCAGATTTTGTTTGCAAACAAAATGTTTTATCTCATTGAGGATATAAAGATCCAAATGAAAAAATAAAAAGTCCCAGGCCAGGCAAAATAGTGTCTAGTAAGAACAAAATAAAAATAAATTATTCAATTCAAGAATGTCAAACAATTTATATATCACAGATTTTTGCAAATAGAAACTGGAAGTAGCAGTTTGGGGAGACTAGAGGTCAGGACATGTATGTACATTCGGGAGAGAGGAAGTGGCAAAATAAGTAGAGAGATGAAAAATAGGTTCTGAAGTTAATACTTTTTATATTGACATTTGAAAAACTAAGAAATAAATTATTCATAAAGGGTTTCTAAGCTAGTTGATATCAGGTTTCTGTTTTCCTAATCAATTTCTCTTTACATTTTCCTGCATGTGAATTTAAAGTTTTAAATATCACATTGATTTGTTGTGCTATTTAGTAATCATTAGTAATGCTATTCTTTGGTGGATTTTATTTCAATAACTATTGATAAGTAAATAATATAATTTGGGAAGAAATTAAACACAGAAATGAAACTAATACGTTATTATTTTCTTTCTGC
Organism: Cheirogaleus major; assembly: GCA_963574435.1. NCBI lineage: Eukaryota > Metazoa > Chordata > Mammalia > Primates > Cheirogaleidae > Cheirogaleus > Cheirogaleus major. The sequence continues at coordinate 12,665 of CAUYPO010031854.1, read as the reverse complement.
TAAAATACACAAAAAAGAATTCGGCTTTCAATTAGGATTTAGAAAGCTATAAGAGAACATCACTTACATACTAACATCAAGATAAGTCTACAAAATCATAATTTTTCTTTGCCCATCAGAGATGTGAGGTCACAAGTCAACCAGATGAACTGAATTCCAAAGTACAGTAACCCCCCAGAGGAGTGAGTAGGTGCATGAACCATTTCACCTTTGGCATAGCACAGGAAGAGGTCAGAGCCATAGAAGTCGGTAAGAAAAAATTAGGTAAAACCAAAACATCTTCTTTAAGAATGAGTGTGGGCAAATGTGACTGTTTAGAATCCCTGAGGGCTCCAAACACCTGAGAAGTTAGAAGGCACTTGGAAAATCTTCTTCAGACACTGGAAGATACACAGATGACCTAATTATTGAACATATCAGAGATGACCTTTAGAACACCTTTGATTTCTATGTTAAACAGATGGTAAGATGACAAATTTTATTAGAGAATTTAAATCTCAAAAAAGTTCTGGAATATCAATTGCAAATATTGAAATTAAAATGTCAATGGGATGATTTAACAGCAAAATGGGCACAGCAACAAGAAATTTAGAGAATTAGGAGGCAGATCAATAGAAAATACCCAGAGAGAATCATGGAGAGTCAAGAGGATGAAACATTCAGAAAAGATCATAAAATATATTTAATATATGTGATAAAAATAATGTCTGTGTATGTGTGGACACCTCAGAGAGGTTAGAGAAAGGATGGAAAAGTTTGAGCAACTATTGAGCTAGAAATTTCAAAACTGAAATAAGACATGAACCACAGATTAAACAGATTTATTTTGCTTAGAGCTCAGGCAGAATACATGCATTGTCTTCCTTTTGCACTTCATACTAAAACTAAGGCATGTAAACAGAAGATACGTAAGCAGTCAAAGAAAGGGCAATTTTCTTTAAGAGAATACCAACAAGGCTGTGAATGACTTTATATAAAAAAGATATAGAAGCCTCAGGAAAATGGAATAACATCTCTGAAATATTGAAAGAAAACAACTGTCAACATACATTTCTACTTGTTTCAAAATATTCTTGTAGTTGAAGATGAAATAAAGTAATTTCCAGACTACCAACAATGAAAGGATTCATCACTTTTTCTTTCCTGAACTAAATTAAGTACTAATATGAAGTCTTCAGGTTAAAACAAAATTATTACAGATAAAATATGGTAATGTAGGAAGGAAAGAAGGAAGAGCAATAGGAAAGTTGTAAGTGTAAATAAATATAAACACTGACTATATAAAAGCAATAATATTAAATCTAGTATAAGTTAAATATATGTAAAACTAATATGCAAGGTAATAATAATACATTTGCAAAGATAGGGAAATGGATTAGAGGGCTCTGAAGCAGCACTTTCCAATAGAATTGTTAGCATTACGTAAATGTTCTATTGTGCCCTGTCCAAGAGGGTAGACACTAGCCATCTGTGCCTATTAAGCACTAGTGATGTTGCTAACACAACTGAGAAACTGAATTTTTTATTTTATTTAACTAAATTCAATTTACATTGAATGGCCACATGTGTTTAGTGGTTACCATATTGAACACTGATATTTAAATCTACAGATATTTGCATTATCTTGGAAGAGGTAAAAGTACTAATTCATACTAAATTGTTAAAAAAAATAGAGAGTACAAGTTTTGCTTTTTAGGATAACCAGCAAAAGAATATTAAAAAAATTAATAACTGATAAACCAATAGAATGTAAACAAATTAAAAAGCTGTTTATTCCAAAAAATGCAAGAAATGATAGAAAAGGGAACAGGAAACTTTATAATACACAAAATAATTTGCAATGTAGTAGTTATAAATCTTAATAGTTACATTAAATTTAAATTAATCAAATATTACCATTAGGATATCAAATTGCAGAGTTTCTTATCTAGCCTAGTACTAAAATGGTTTATTTATACTTAATTTGTAATTAACATGTAATTTTTAAGAGTTTTGTTTAACTTAGAAATCTCAGCTTTGGGACTATGATAATATCAACAATCACAATAATTATTTTTTCCATTATATTCCAATACTAGATCTTTTGCCATATTTTTATAAATTTGTTCATTTGCATTTCACTTTCCTTAATATATACCTATATGTGCATATATACATATATATGTGTTCTTTCGTAAATATGAGACAGTATTTTTGTAACAAGCTTTTTGCCTTCTTATATTTCTTTTTTCAGAGATGAAATCTCACCCTGTTGCCCATGCTGGAGTGCAGTAGCCTGATCATAGCTCACTGCAGCCTCAAACCCCTGGGCTCAAGTGATTGCCCCACCTCAGCCTCCTGAGTTGCTGGGATTACAGGCATGAGCCACCATGCCAAGCACCCTCCCTGCATATTGCTTTACCAATATTTTATGCATATTATTTGTAGAATGAATAAGTGAATTACCATGACACAATTGGCATCAATGTTTATAGATCAAGATAAAGTAAAATATAGTTAACATTTACACAATTCTGAATATTAATTTGGGTTTGAGAAGTCACATGCTATTCTACTGCTATTATTTAGAGGCATTTTAGTGTTACTCATTCACTTTTCAATTTAATGGAGACAGATAATGTTGGTTTCTGTTGGTTTTAAAAGTACATAAAAACATATTATACTTTACTATATTTTTTTCTCAATGATAATTTCTGGTATTATTATAGTACTTTACAGAGTTCATAGAGCCTATAGTATATGGTCTTACATTTTTGTCACACTAGCTCAATAAGAAATGAAAGTAGATATAAATCTCTCCATTAGAGTGACCTTATTAGGCCCAAGATCCTGATCACCTAATTCTTAATATATTTGTTCTTCCCTTTTCTCTAATCAAATTCAGAACTGGAAAAGAGAAATTAAAAAGTAAATAATCAGAAGTAGAAAAGAGTTCTACTAGAAAGTCAGATACTCTAGTGATTTTTCAATTAGAATATTTGCTTTAGCTGAAAATTTATATTAAAAAGCTAAATGATGTCTCTCTGTGAAAGAAAATTTCAAAGTTCAAAGAGTGCATTTTCTTGATTCAAATTTGCTGTATTTTTTAAAGTAAAGTTGTCAAGCTTCATATCTTACTAAGTCTGCAATGAACCCACTGGAATAATTCTCAGACTTTGAGTAGTTTTAACATTTAGTTCATCCTTCCTCTTAATTGTCCTATCACAAGGCATTTGTGAATAACATTTCTATATAATAAAATTCAATAAACAAAAATGCCAAGTGAAATGTAATGGTCTTTGGTCAGCTACCAAAAAGATAACTTTTGATTTATTCACATTCTAATAAACCACAAAGGTGTTTTAAGAACACAACTATAAACAAGGTTTTGGTTTTAAAATTAACATTTGTGTATACATAAGAAACTCATGCTTCCTATCCCATGAAAATAAAGTATAAGAAAATATACACAATTCTTAGATTCTTTTTGGTCATTCAAGGTAGGAGAGAAGGGAGGGAGGAAGGGAGCAAGGAAGGAAATAAATTATGGCTGCCTCCATGAAATGAGAATGCTTCTAAATATAGCGTTAATCCCAAACCCAGGCCCAAACTTATTTTGAGAACCAACACATTGTTCCTTGAATTTTTTAATAGAGACTTTGCCAATATAACAAAGCGAAGCAAATCACACCTATCGGGTGCCCAGAGAGGGGAGAAAAATGGAGATTTGCCTCTTTATGTCCCAAATGGAGCTGTGTTTTACAGTTGCATTCCTTCTGATGCTCTACATTATGGATAATTATTTTTGCCATTATTACTTTTCAAATTATTTTTAATCACACATCTGTTCATTTTGTTCTTTCACAGAAATAAGTCCGAGATTTTAAAAATTTTACTTCTAAAGTTCTGAAGTAGTTAAAAGCTAATTAATTGTATAGGAACACAACAGTGATTCTGTGGATTACAGATTTGCTGTTATATATTAAAGCCAGATAGTTAATAGGTCAAGCCTCTTAAAGTTCCAAAAAGGCCAATTTTTGTTAAAGGCAAGACTATATAATTACCATTTAAATGCTGCAGAAATATTGGAAAGGATTCTTCCACCATCATCAAATTTTATCACCATTAAAGATGCTAACTTTTCATTTCATCTTCACATTTGCAAAATAATTAGGTTTTGCCTTGAGCAGTCAACAATTCAAAATCTTTAAGAATGGTACAAACTGTGTACTTGTCTGTTGGAAAGAAGTACGTAATATTGTGAAGAACTTAAAAATACAAAACAATTTGCAACAGGAAAGATTTAGAAATTAATTTTAACCTAATGAATCTAAGTTTTGAATACATATTTGACTAGATGATGCTATGCAGGCAAAGATTCAAATTGTCACTGATTTATTATATTCATCTTTAATTTTAAGGGAGAAGTAGTTGCTTTATTATTTTGTAGTTATTTTTAATCATTACTGCAACCTAAATTTCCACAATATTATCACTTTGTGGTGCATTTAATGTCATGTTGATCCCTCCCTGCTTCCATTACTTAGGCAGATTTAAACACACACACACACACACACACACGCACGTGCGTGAGCACACACATAAAATAACCCTGTATGAACATGGCATTGCAGATATCTCTTAGAGATACTGATTTTCAATTATTTTGGATATATACCCAGAAGTGAGACTGTAGGATCATGTAGTAGTTCCATTTTTAATTTTTTGAGGAACTTCCATACTATTTTCCACAGTGGCTGTCCACTCTACATTACCACCAACAATTCCAAGGTGTGTAGACAGTTTCTTGAGCTTGGTTTCCTAGCCTCAAGATAGTAAATAACAGAAGCTTTTAAAAGCCAAGTCTGAGATTCCTCACAAAAACTTTTGACAAACAAACTTATGAAGACCTATGGTAAATCAACATTCTTACACCATGTAAAGTATCAGGTCAAATCTATCGAGAACGGTCTTGTTTTGTGACCAAAAATAATTTCCCTCTCAGATTACGTTGATCACTGGGGGAAGACGATAGGGGAAATTTTGTTCTTCCCTGAAAAACTATGCACTCTCTACAGCACACCTATCTTTAGTTATCCAATCTTGAATCTATAGGAAGTAATTTATAATCTGTAAATTTTAGATAACTGATAGTAATGTAGAATAATTCTTGTTTATAGTAATGTAAATAAATTCTGTCAGATGGAAGAAAAACTTTACATGTTCATTTTACTATTCCTGATTTATAAATGTGTGTGCTCATGTGATTCACCTTTGTGTTATAACATCCGCCTAGTTCTATCATAAGTTAAATAAAATCTGTAACATGTTTATTTTTTGTCTGTATCAAAGTAATAATTTTACCCTTTTCTGAAAACTACCTTTTAGCAAATGCATTAGTACCCCTGCTGTGCTTAGACATTAAACAAGATCAGCACATAGGATGCTTGGCTTCTGCACGAGCACAATGAAGAACAAGAGTGGCAGCAGCAGAGGCCATCAGTCAATTATACTCCTAGCAGCAAGAGATCTGAGTAGCAGCACATTTTCATGGCCACCATGTTATACAAATATATTTAAGTAAATAAAATCGTTCCATTACAAAATGCTTAAAATATGTCATATTTCAAAAACCAAGTTCAAATCCCAATAACCTGTTATTAACCTAAAATAAATGTGAAGTATTACAGAAGAATTAATAAGTATCATGTATAAAATGTCTTTTGAGGAGTTACTAAATGTATGCTATTTAAACTAAATAAATAAATTTTATTTCTTCCTTCTAAAAGATATTTATTCTGGAAAGTAAGCTATGAAGATATAAAAATAGTACATATTTTCTGTCTATATCCAGCTTTTATAAAAAAATAACTATATTATTCCCAGAAAATACAGAGAGATTACAATTATTTCCAAAATTGTAGGACTTCTGTTGATTGTATTACTGAGGTCTGTAACAATATTTTTACAGTTAATTATTAGAATAACATTCAATTTTATTGACTATTCTTTGCCTATTGCTACACACTACAACCAACTTCTTGCAGCTAAAATCCAAAATTAATTTTTCTTTACCTATAAAGAGACTGAATTTTTAAAAAATATTATATAATAGTATATTTTAAATTTTGTATTGTAATTATTATAGATATATAATAGTTGTATATATTTATGGGGTACATGCTATGTTTTGATATAGGCATCCAATGTTTAATAACCAAATCAGGGTAATTGGGGTACCCATCACCTCATGCATTTATCATTTATTTGTGTTGGGAACATTACAGTTCCATGCTTTTAGTTATTTTAAAATATACAATAATTTATTTTGACTATAGTCACTCTATTGTTCTATCAAATATTAGATCTTATTCATTCTATGTAACTATATATTTGCACCCATTAATCATCTCCACTTTATCCCCCCTCCCTGTTACCCTTTCCGCCCTCTGGTAACCATTGTTCTACTCTCCAGCTCATAGTACATGTTATTATAGAAAAAGTATGGGGGAAAGTATTGATTCTCCTGAGGCTCAATTCTAATTTACAGATCAAAATATGCATCTAAAACAGACAGATTTCATCAATAAAATATCAACATTATAAAAGAACTACTTTATCTTCAAGAGTTTTTAAAAAGTAATGATATAGAAATATATAAAAGTTATGTATAGCTAGATAGACAAATCACTTTGGCTTTTATTCTAATAATAGATTCAAACTGATCAATATATTACTCAGATAAGCAGAGATAAGTAATCTACAATAGGAATTCCACATAAGCCTATGATGGTATGGCTTCTATCAGACATTTTCTTCCAGTGAGAATAAATATGAAAACTGGGTAAAGTAGCAAAGAAAAAAACTGAAACAGCTTCTTGTAAGCATTAGTAATTTTACCATATCTATGCTGAAAGCAATTACCCTCAACCCTTACCTTACCATGTAATATGTACAAAAACAATTCCATATGGATTATAGAACAACATATAAAATTTAAAATATATAAAGCTTCTGGGAGACTTCATAGTTGAATATAGTCATAAATTTGTGGTATAGAAAGACTTCTTAGTACATGAAAAGCAATAATCATAAAAGAAACAACCCATAAATTGAATTTTACTGAAATTAAAGACTTTGGTTTATTATAATCACTATTACAAGAGTAAAAGGCAAGCCACGAGTGGAAGGAGAAATTTGCTTTAACTACTAACATATCTGACTAAGGACTCATATCCTATATATGTAAAAGATTTTTATAAATCAATAGGGAAAGATGAAACAATGCAATTTTTAAAAATGTTCAAAAGACTTGAATGGGCACTTTATAAAAGAGGATGCACCATGGATAACAAACACGAAAATGTGCTAATCTTCAGTGCTCTTTAGCAAAATGCAAATTAAAAGCACATATGATCTTCAATTACAAATTCAGATGAACACCTATATTTAAATCTCCATATCGATACAACCAAGTGTTCTCAAAGATGTGCACCTATCAAGTACTGCTGGCAGGAGTGCAAATTTGTGCAACTTTGGAATACTTTTCTTCAATGTCTACTATGTACCAAAAGAACTTATTTGGTCTTAGCAGTACTTTCATTTAGGTAAATGAATTGAAATATGATACATTTTAAGCAACATTTAGCAGTACAAATATTCAATAACTATAGAATGAGCAAATTGTCACATTTGCATATAATACTGTACTGCAATGAGGAATTAATTATTTCTATAGTCAAAGCATGGATGAATCTCTCAGACATGTAAAGCAAAAGAAGATACAAAAGATTTTGTATAATATGACTCTAACTTATATAATTTTCAAACAGGCAAAAGTAATCTAGGGTGGTAGAAGTCAAGATAGTGGCTACAACTATGAAAGTAATGACCAGAGGAGAGGCATGAAAGAAACTTTTAGGGTGCTGTATTTTCTACTTGGTGTTCTCTAAGCTTCTTAGATCTGTTGTTTAGTGTCTGTCATTAATTTTGGAAAATTCTTAGCCATTATAACCTCAAATATTTCTTCTATTCCTTTTTCCCTTTCTTCTCCTCTATGGTACATCTTTCTAATTGCCTCCACAATTCTTAAATATTCTGATTTTTTCATTACTTTTTCTCTTTGCTTTGCTCATTACTTTTCTCTTTGCTTCCCAGTCTGGGAAGTTTCAATTGATATATCTTCCAGCTCACACATTCTTTCCTTGGCTATATATATATATATGCTATATATATATATATAGTGTCTATTATATTGTCTCTCTCTCTATTTATATATACACATATAGTGTGTGTGTATATATATATGTATGTGTGTGTTCTACTGATTAGCAAGGCATTCCTCATTTTTCTCTTACAGTGTTTTTGGTTTCTAGTATTTCCTTTTAATTTTCCCCTGGAGTCTCCACCTCTCTGCTTACATTACCCATTTGTTCTTGCATGTGGCCCACTGAAATTTTCAGTAACCAACCTCCTCTATCTCTCTCTAGTTTGTGGTGAATTGTTTTGTCTGGTAACCTCAGTTCTCTGATGAATCTAGAAAAGTTGTGGATCTTCAGTTTTTTCAGCTTTTTTCTTGTTGTAAGGATGAGAGTGATGACGTCTAAGGTTTTTACATGTCAGACCAGAACCAACAATATATGAGACTTATAGTTGTCTGATGTTCTCACCTTCATTTGGTATCATTAGTTTTTTTAAGATATTCATACTTTAATATAATCCAACAGGTGAGTTTTTTATTTCTTTCTTCTCCCACTGACCACTTTCTGGATTTACTTCGACCCCTTAATATCATTTTCCACCGGCCTCCCTCTTGAATGATTGCCTATGACAGATGCATGTTCTTCTGTAAGCCTTTATACCTTCTTCTCTAGCAGGAAAGCTGGTGTGCATTGGCAGCATATACAGTCAATATCACCTTAGACAAAGAATTCATCACACAGGTAATTATGTTGTCATACTTCCTAAGTAACACTAGCTCCTGTAATAATCCACTAAGTAGCCACTGTTCTGGGTCACATTCACAGAGAGTTACCTACAAATAACAGAGAGACTCAATCCACCCAGATTCAAGCAAACAAGCTCTGTGACCTAAGGCTAGTACCTTCTCAGAGCTTCAATTTTCTCAACTAAAAAATGAAAATCATGATATGATTCTTGAAGTATCTGGGGGAAAACAATATATACTACATACCTGATCAAGCATCTAGTGTTCAATATTGCCATTTTTTAACTCATAAATAAGTGGCAGCTATTTTCTTATTTTAGCTAACTTTTCTCAGTGCTTGTACATACTGCCTTTAATTGACAATGAGTAAAAGACTTCAAGGTCCTACTCAGAGTTTTGTAACATATCTACCCTTGAGTTCACTAATTTTCCCACAGTCCTAGGCCAGAAGCAGTTTTCTCTCTTCCACAGAGACAAATCTAGGCTCTCTTTTAAAAGATAACACTTCCTTGTTTCCCTCTCCACAATGAAATTATCTTCCACTTTTGTACATGGTTAAGGCAAGACTTTTCAGTCCTCTCTTATGCTACTAAAAACACACACAAGTTTTATGACTTCCATTTGGGCTCCGTGGTGAACAGAGAACATCTCTCTCCCTCACTTGCCACAGTCTTTCTTAGAGGCACTTCGAGTAGCATGCACCACCATTCAGTGGACTCTCTTTAATGTTAACTTTGTGGCAACTAAGGGTCAGAAAGATTCACCCTGTTTGGATCCTTCTATACATTTCTCTCTAAAAAAAAGTCCTAAACCCAGCAAATTCACAAACAAGAAGCATATCCCATTCCCAATTCTATGACCGTGACAATTTCCAGCCATTCAAATGAGGCTTGAGCAACCCTTGAATTTCACTTTAGACAATGAGCATTAATTGCAATAAATATTGCATGATCACCCATTTGGCACTACTATACTTTGAATGTTTGTTTCCCCTCCAAAATTCATGTTAAAACTTAATACTCAATGTAACAGTGTTAAGAAGTGAGACCTCTAGGAAGTTATTAGGTCATGAATGTTCCATCCTCATAACTGGATTAAAGCCTTTATAAAAGGGTTGAGGAAACTAGTTAGGCCCTTTCGCCTTTCCCTCTCTTCCATCATGTACAATATAGCATTTGCCCACCCACCCCCCGCCAAGAGGACACAGCACTGAAGGGTGCCATCTTAGAAGCAAAGATTGGACCCTTACCAGACACCAAACCTGTTTATGCCTTAATTTTGGACTTCCAAGCCTACATAACTATAAGAAATAAATTTCTGTTCTTTATAAATTACCTAGTCTTCAGTATTTTGTTATAGCACCAAAAAGAAAGAAAGATAGGCACTTAATTCACATATAACCTTATACTGTGGCTTAGCTTTTCTGTCTGAGGTCTGATACCTCAAGGACTATAACCACTTATTACATGTCTTTATGTTCCTACAATTGCTAATATTAAAAAAATCATATAATAGCTGCTCAATTAGTATTGTTGCTGAATTGTTTAATAAAATAAGACATAAATCCTTAAACCTAAAATTCATTACACCTCAGTAATGTGACCTTGAGTTTAGTTAATGTTCTTTATTCATAAAATATTCCTAATGTTTTAGTTATCTAAGGCTATATTATTTTTAGAAGAACAACAACCAGGTATCTAATGGACATATTTTTTGAATATATATAAAATAACTGCAAACATTTATTAGTTACTGAATATGTACCAAGCCCTCTTCTAAGGGCTTCATGTATATTTGCTCATTAATTGTTGCAACAACCCTATAAAGTAGGTTTTACTATTATCATTGCAGACAGAAAAACTAAGATTTTTAAGTAACTTGACAAATCTCACTCAAGTATCAAGAAGCAAAACCAGAGATCTGATTTCAGAACTTATTACCCCGACTGCCTTACTATCCTGCCTCCTGATTCAACGTAACCTAGTATGTTTGAATGTATCAAATATACACCTAGTGTGGTCCTTTCAAAAAGGAACTTTCTTTCTATTGCTAAAATATCCTGAATGAAATATTGCTGTATACTGTTCCACAACAGCAGTCTTCACAAGTGACCACCTGAAAATTCTATCAATAAGTCAGCCCTTGCAAAAACCCACTGACTACTTAGAGTCAGCAATTTGTTAACATGACTGAGAATTTGTCTTTCTTCCACTCAGATCCAATCAAGACCCCACTGATCTAAAGGATGTTTAACTATCAGTAAGACCTGGAATGATGGCTGCCACTGACTGCCAGTGTAGTGAGATGGCAGAGAGGGGAACATTCACTCAAGGTTTCTCCATGTGCTCTACAGCCCTGACACTCAAAGTGTGCTCTGGGGACCACCAGCATCAACATTACCTGAAATTTTATTAGAAATGAAGAATCTCAGATCCCTATCAGATCTACTGAATCTTCATTTTATCAAGATCCCAAGTAATGTGAATGCTTATTAAATGTTGATAAGTACTGTTCTATTGACAATAACTGAAGTAAGTAGTAGGTAGTTCTTCAGAGGACCCTTAGAGCATGGAACACTGTCAGCATTAGTTCCAAGGAAGTGGGTAAGTTATAACAGTGGTCACCAACATTTTTGACCATGCACCACAATTAGTATTTTTAAGCATAAATGACAAATTTCTGAATATGTTTTGTTAATTAGATACTTGTATTATTGCAATATATTTTGTACATTATAAAAATATGCACAAAGTAGAAATAGAAAAAGATGAGATAAAGTAATAAATAATATCTTAATATTTTAAGTAGTTATTTTAATGGTACAAAAATATTTCTATTTCACTAAAATAATTGATAATATATTAATATTACATGTAGTACATGTATCCATACTTACATGACAATAATATTAGTATGATAAATATAAGTAAACATTCAGAATTTTTAAAATTACTTGTTTAAGATTGTGATGCAGCTATTTAAAGACATGATTCTAAGTTCAGTTTGTTTCTATATTTAATTCACTGACTGTATATCTGAGATATACAAGTAAAAAAATATATAACAGACACAATATATAATATTAATACAATATATAATTGTGGTAATCATAATGAATAATGCTATTGGATATAAATCTCTATTTCAAAGCATCTTAATTTATTTTGAGCACAGAGTTATTGTAAAATTGATTATATTATTAGTATTTTTAGATAACAATGCAGATAAAAAACATTGCTTGGAAGAGAAGTGTGCAATCTAACCTTTTATTTTTATTTGTTTTGCATTGTTAGTATTATCCTCAATATGAAGTCTTACTATATGAAATCTGTGAAGTCACTTGTTGATTTTGTATAGCTGTAAATCTACCTAATAGAGCATTTTTAAACTGTAATATTTGCAAGCTGTTGAAACCAAGTAAGCAAGTGTGGGTCCCACCCCCATCTGTAGGCTGGGGAGCTCCTGTCCTTTTATACCAACTTACCTCACATAGTGTGTGAGAGACATAATCATCTATAATGTACACCCAGAGAGGAAGACAATGTCTCTTCATATATTTTTTATTTATTTATTTATTTATTTATTTATTTATTTTGAGATAGAATCTCACTCTGTAGTCCTGGCTAGAGTTCAGTCGTATCATCCTAGCTCAATGCAACCTCAAACTTCGGGGCTTAAGCACCAGACTCCCAAGTAGCTGGGATTACAGGCATAGGCCACCATGTCCGGCTAATTTTTT
>CAUYPO010031853.1:0-15798 GCA_963574435.1 Cheirogaleus major | reverse complement strand
GATTTTTCACATTCCTTCATGGCATGTTTGAATAGCAAACATGCCTTGGATGCTAGAGATTGTGTCTCCCTAAAGGAGCATCAATGTTAGAATTATACCATATATTGAAAATAGCTACACTCTTTAGATTGATCTAAAGAGTCAATAAAATTCACTTCCAAATTCCAATGGAATTTTTTCAAATTTACAATCTGATTCTAACGGCTATATGGTAGAGCAAATGTTTAACTCTCATGAAGAAGAAGAATAAAGTCAAAGGAATTTCCCCAAGAGATATCAAGACATAGTATGAGGCTACACTAATTCAGACAATGAGACATGAGATCAGGGAAAGATGTATTGATCAGTATAACAGAATAGAGCTATCCAACATAAAACCATGCATAAATAGAAATTTAAATATCTTGGAGTGTGCACTGCAAATAATTGGGATAAAGAAGCCATGCTGAAACAACTGGTACTTCCTGGAAAAAAGAAAAAGAAATTTGGTGCCTACTTTAATCCATATAGGATACTATAAAATAGCATGCAAAATTTTACAGAAATGAGGTAGCAGAACTTCAACATTGATACTTTCTTCTACAAATAGCCAATCTTTTGGTCAGTTATAGATATTTCAAATGTATAGGCAGGGATCATATAACCCAATTCACTGGCTCAAACTTAAAATACCACCATTTGTGCCCTGTGTGAATGCCCATATTTCTGGCAAGGGTAACATTTTAATCCACTGAGTATCATTTATGTCATATTAGGAGCAAAGTATATGAGAGAAGGTTTTTAATGAGATGAGAGCAACAAAGACTTCAGATAATTGTACCCTTTCTTGAAGGTCACTGAGAATTCAGTACATTTTTAGTTTATAGCTCTTTTGTTTCCAGAAGACTTGTAAAAAATCTACTTATTAAGAGAATACAGCTTTATAGTTTCTTACCTTGCAAGTTTAAACTACACTGGATTGATTTTTTTATCCTTGGCTGATAGACAGGTTCAAATACTTCTGAAAACAGACTCTATAGATTAGCTCTACTTGGTAAGACTGGAAAGCTGTTTATTAGCGCCATGGCCAAGAAAGGGCTCAGTAATTTTCTGTCTCTAGAAATATTTCTCTGTGTTTGAAGAATTTATAGAGTGAAATCATTATTTCTTCCAACAGCCTGAGAGTCAAGTGATGTTACTTACTCAAGTTCACACACTTGAATAAGGGTCATAGCTGACCTTAGAATCTAGATTTGCTTGGTTCTGAAGTCAGCATTCTTTCTACCAATTTATGATTCATACAGAAAGAATGAAACAGTGACTGTGTCATGAACTTTATACAAATAGAAAAATGCAATAAGTTATTTCAGATTTTGCTTTAGGTTTAGATATAATATGCAGGTATAATTTCAGATATAACTTTATATACCCTAACTATAAATTGTTTGTGTCTGATCAGTGGGTAGGTATATCCAACCCTACACATAGACATTCTCCCTATGTCTGTGATGCATTTCCCACTTAACTGCATAAAAATATTTGAATAGATTTCTACAGCATAATAGATTTGACCTTACTTGTTAGAAGTAGAAATGGGAATAATTAATACCACATGAAGTTAAAAACTTACAATTAACCTAATTTTCAGTTTATGACTGGAGAGTCCCAGGCAAAATACCTTCTTGTATAAATCCTTTTGCCATCCTAGACATAATGAAGTGAGCTTTGCTTCAGATGAAAAAAATTATCATTCACTTGAATGTCCCACTCTGAAGCAAAAGCTTGGGTTTGGTGAATACTTAAGGAGGAAGTTGAGATGACGAGGGAGCTTTTAACTACTTTGAACATAGTTTTGCCTCTAATGGAAGGAATGGCCAGAGACAATATTCAGATCTGCTAAAGTCACCTGCAAAATGATTTATTCATAGCAATATCATAAATTACCTAAGTATGATATAAAAACTTCAGTACAACCTCATGGATGGGAAAGTTTCAGAAATCCATTTTATGTTCATTTTTGTGGTCAACTATCTTTGGTCTGGAAATCTTCCAGCATCTCTTGAGCTTTTAAGTTACAGAAATCATTTGAGACAGACATTTTGGAGAAACTCACCATACAAAGGCAAATTTATCAAGTTTCAGGCATAATTTAAGACTTTTATTTTTCTTTCTCCATATGTTTGAAAAAGACTAATTCTAGTTTGGAAAATTCCTCTCACACATTCCCTTTAGAAATACACCCAAAAAATTATCTGAAAGCTAATAATTATTTTATATATGTCACATATATTATTAAAAATTAAAAATTTATTTGCTATGGTTATACATTGTTTGAATAGGATAGCCTATTTTAATTAATCTTTCTTGTGCACATAGCCAGAAGATGCACTGAAACTCCTGAATCATGTTATTCAATTATGGTATTAAATCAGTGGAACTGGAAAGAAATTTCAGTTATAAATAAATTTCTAACACTATGATTCATGAAGTCTTTTATGTGAATGTCCACTTCCTCTTTAAAGATAAATTTAAGATATCTGATCTCAGAGGTGAAAGTGAAGGTAAAGTTTTAATATTAATAAGATAGTTAGAAAATTTCTTTTTCCAAGACCAATTAATACAGTAAATCCTCACTTAATGTCCTCCATAGGTTCTTGGAAACTGCGACTAAGCAAAACGATGTATAATGAAGCCAATTTGACCACAAGCTAATTGACATAAACAAGAATGAAATTCCCACAGCATGTTTTTGGTCACAAAAACATCACCAAACTTCTAAATAAATGCTTCTTATATCAATCATTGAGCTATTTTATATATATATATATATCCATAAATGTGAGCTATACATACATTTAAGAAAGATTAATCAAAATAAGTAAGATCATTATTTACCCAATTTTTGGTGAATGAATGAATGAGTGCTGGTGGTCATAGTGATGGTGGGTCAAATCAAGGACTAAATGTTTGCAAAGTGAAAAGTGTCAAGGGCATCTCCTCCCACCACAAAGTTCACAAAAGTAGCAGCTCACTGAGTGCTTTCCTACGGCATGGTCTTATTGTTGTGCATTTGAATGATTACTGACCACTTGGTGAATTTTTATTTTATAATGATTTTTATTCATTTATTCATTCTTTCCTTTTTTCTTTCTTTCATTCATTTTTCCAGCCTGCTTATTCCAGTTCAAGGTAGGGTGGCCAGAGCCTGTCCCCGCAGCTCAGGGTGCAAGGCAGGAACCAGCCCTGGCCAGAATGCGATCCCATCGCAGGGCACACTCACACACACACCCACACTCACTCACACTGGGATCATGGAGATGTGCCAGTTCACCAAACGGGCATATCTTTGGTATGTGAGAGAAAACCCACGGGGAAAGCATGCAAACTCCAAATAGACAGTCATCATGGCTGGAAAGCATTTTTTTTCTTATCAACATTCTAACAAAAGGCCTTTGAAATGTCTTTATTCAAGGACTTGCTGTGTAATTTTTTAAAAATAGACTTCATTATTTAGGGCAGTTTAAGGTTTACAGAAAAATTTGAGAAAAAAGTACAGAGAACTCCCATTTACCTCCTGTCCCCCCCCACACACAACCTCCCCTACTATCAACATCCTGCACCAGAATGGTACATGTATTTCAGTGAATGAACCTACATTGTCACCTCATTGTCACCCAAAGCTCATAGTTTATATTAGGGCTCACTCTTGGTGGTGTATATTCTATGGGTTTTGACAACGTATAATGACGTGTATCCAACATTATGGTACCGCACAGATTAGTTTTATTGCCCTAAAACATCTCTTGGCTTCACCTATTCATCCTTCCCTCCCCCTAACCCTTGGCAACCACTGATCCTTTTACTGTCTCCATAGTTTTGCCTTTTCCAGAATCATATAGTATACAGCTTTTTAAGATTGGCTTCTTTCACTTAGCAACATGCAATTAAGTTTAAATTTCCTACCTGTCTTTTCATAGCTTGATAGCTCATTTCTTTTTCATCACTGTATAGTATTCCATTGTCCGGATGTACCACAGTTTATCTATCCATTTATCTACTGAAGGACATCTTAGTACTTCCAAGTTTTGGCAATTATAAATAAAGCTGCTATAAACATCTGTGTGCAGGTTTTTCTGTGGACCTAAGTTTTCAATTCATTTGGGTAAATAACAAGGAACACAATTGCTGAATCATATGGTAAGAATATATTTAGTTTCATAAGAAACTGACAAACTGTTTTTCAAAGTGCCTATACCATTTTGCATTCCACAGGCAATGAAAGAGAATTCCTGTTGTTCCAAATTCCCACCAGCATTTGGTATTAGTGGTTTGGATTTTGGCCATTCTAATAGTTATGCAGTGGTATCTCACTGTTGCTTTAATTTGCATTTTCCTGATGACGTATGTAGAATATATTTTCATATGTTTATTTGCCTTCTGTGTATCTTCTCTGTGACAGGAACTATTCAGATGCTTTGCCCATTTTTTAATCAAGTTCTTTGATTTCTTATTATTGGATTTTAAGAGTTCTTTGTATGTTTTGGATAACAGTCCCTTATCAATTGTGTCTTTTGCAAATATTTTCTCCCTGTCTGTGGTTTCTCCCTGTCTTCTCATTCTCTTGACAGTGTCTTTCACAGAGCAAAAGTTCAATTTTAATGAAGTCCAGCTTATCATTTATTTCTTTCACGAATCATGCTTTGGTGGTTCCAATTGCTTTATTATCTCTTGAGAAGCTTATTATCTTCAGGGTGAGATGCCTAATTTATTATTAATATTACCTTCTGGTTTTTATTCTTATCTTTTTCTCTGTGTTCCAGGAGAACTTGTATGGCATGTATTACTTTCATTAATTAATTCTGTTCAGGGTCAGATCTTCTACATCGGCCTCCCTCATTATTTTTAATATAGTATCTTTTTTTTATCTGTCTGCATTATCTACTCAACTTAGATAATTCCTTTTTTATTGAGAAGTGTCATGGAAAATCTTTTTGTAAATGTTTTGAAGATAGAATTAAGATATTTTATAAATATTTCTTAAATTATATATTCAGAAGGGATACATTCCTTGAATCTCCAGAAAGCACCCCTTCTAATAATGTGAAGGATGTCTTCATACCCATTGTCATTTTTTTCTCTGCTTCTTCATCCTTTTCTAGAAGTCTCTATGCTGGCTTAGGGTTGTTTTATAGTCTGGCAAGAACTGAATGAGTTATTACCAAGTATATGAGTATTATTCAAAATCTAAATATTTTCTAGAAGGGCTGTCAGATCTGAATTTAAGGAAAATAAAACACTGAAAAGTATGGAAGTACACAACCCATTCTAATTTGAAAGAATGCAGAAGAAAGTGGCCATCTAGTCCTTGGCAGAGCATGGTCATAAGTCATGTCTCTGCATAAGCAGAGATAGTACCCTTAGGGCAGGGTGCTGGCTATGCTGGTCTTCTTGATTTTGAAGCAATTCACTCAATGCATCTGCTCCAATGTTCTTGTCCAAAGAGATGGGAATCCTTGAGTAGCCCTTCAACATGCCTTCTGTCTCTTAGGAAAACACAATTTTTTCCTCTCACATGAAGGAGTCATCTGTGGGATTCTGTCAGGGCATCTGTTGTCCTCTTCTTTCCAGGAAAAAACCCCCAAACAAATAAATAAAATTCTGTTTCTTTCAGGATGACAATTATATGATAGTCTTTAGTTTTGCTCTTCAATATGGTCTCATCAAGAATACATTTAGCAGAAATACTTTAGATCTCTGATAGGTACATGATACTCGTCCTCTTTTTAATTACTAACCTATATTTTATCTATTTATAAATTGTTTTTCTATTCGTTAGTACATTACTTTGCTGACACTACCATCTTGCCAGCAAATCTAGAGTTTTAGTATTTTTCTATTTACATAATATAAAGTTATAGGCTTATTCCATGGGAAAGAGAGTAAGTTATATTGCTGAGTTCTAAGTAAGAATATTGCAGAAAGATATTGTGGATAATAAGCTCTATGTTAGAAGCAGATTTGTGAAAAATGAAGTATAGTGCTCTGGGGGAAAAAAAGAGAAAAAAAAGAAATACAGAAAACAAACATAATGCAATATGATTGATCACACATCCAAGAACTTTACAGGGGTCAAGTCTCAAGGAAGGACAGAGTCAAAGCTTTGGGGCCACTTGCTGATTTGGGTGGAGGAGTCTACCATACAGACAGCACTTACTCTAGAAACCAAATTGGTGCGTTCCTAAGGTCCAAACGTGAAAAGTCTTTACTCTTCCAGAACTAATATTAGTATCTTCCACTGAAACTGGAAAGTGAGAGCAAGATAAATTAGTGCAAAGAACTATTATGCAACCCACAAGGCTTGGGAATTAGAAAAATGTTCTAGTTTAAAAAGCAGAGCTATACTCTAAGGTAGTATTTATAATTTAGTACAGTTGATTCTGATTAGAAATTGTTCACTCAAATTCCCTCACATCATACTTTCAAATCTAGTTGTTGACTTAGGGAGTCCAAGACACAGAAGGGTTATTGGGAGTGAAGATGAATAGAGAAAAGTCCAGACTGAAGTTTTTTGACTAGAGAACTTTCTTAATAATACCTTTGAATGACGGTAGATAAGAATGCATCCCAAGTAGAATGTCACCATAATGCACATACTTGTAGAATGTCCTTTAAAAACACTATTAATGTTGCATTTTAACCATTCCACCATAGATTTTTATTTACTTTTTGATAAAATGTATGCCTCTTTTCTGAATCCTTTCCAAATGCACCATGCTCTTAACTGTGTAGCCAAGACTGTACACTTATCCTGGCCTATCTTTTGCTTCATATAATGTAAAGATTACTTCTCAAATGTCAATAAAATGACTTCAAAAGGAAGATGAAATCATGAATTTGAATACTATACTCAGAAACTAATTCCTTCATACTAAAGGAAAGATGTCTTTTACCATGAAAGGACAAAAGGAACAATGTTCAAGTATCAATGTTCTTCTTAGTGACAAGTGACAAATTAAAAGCAGAACAATTGAGATTCATAGTTACTTTCTCCATCATGACATGTGGATGTACCTTCGCATGGAGGAAAATCAGAAAAAAACAATAACAGTGAATTAAAACAGGATGACTTAAAACAACAACAACAAGAAATATGAATTAAGGGAAAGCTCATATAACTTTTGCCTTAATTCACTAGTCAGACAATTGCAAAAGAATATTTAAGAAATACCCTGTTTAAGTTGGACAGCTAGTACGTGAATTAAGAGAAGATTGAACGTCTCTTAACTCAAATGTTAAGAATAAAAACTGTTTAAAGATTATTACTAGCTTAATTGTGAATACATTATTGAATTTTACTTTAAAAACAAGCTAAGAACGTTTTCTGATTTTATAGAAGCATTTTTTTCCTACATTGGGCACATCCCTTTGACTGTAAAATTAGGTTTTTATAATTTTGAAATACCAGATTAACTTACGTTAGGTTCTACTACTGTTTTCAGTATTAAGATTCTTTGCAATATAAAAGATTGTTTCAGTTCCAAAGAAATTCACTAGAGTAAGGGAATTTTCAAATGATTTCCTCTTGATGTAGAGTTGTTTAGATGTATTGAAATTTTCCAAAGGAATGTATCTGGTTCAGTTAGGCTCTGGTAGAAAAGAGGCTACCTTTAAGAGATAAGGAACTTTACAAACACACCTTTTAAAGTAATAGTGATTTCATTACAGTTTGCTTTGGTAAAAATAATCTAACATGATTTGACTATTTATAATGTGAGGCATTGTTCTCAGGAAGAAAAATAAGCATATACTAGTTTACAAACTCAAACGTACCCTCACCAAAAAAAGTGAATTTGAGTTTTTATGATGTTACTCTAATAATGTTTTTCTTGAGAGATGCACTATAAACGAAAACATTACAAAACACTTGCATTAAATTAATTTCAACGTTTATTGGGTGTTACCTGAATATTCTGCAATGAACTAGAAGTCACTGAGTGGATTGTTACAGAAAATGAGGAAATGCTTGTTTACTTTGGTTGGCACCTTGACCCAAGAGAAAACCAACCAAGTTAGTATACAAGTCATTTAAGGGAAATGGACATGGTTGCACTGCAGAGAGGTAACTAATTCATAAAGTACCCTTATGTTTGACTTTAATTCCAGAATACTATGAGTTATTTTAAGCAGATGAAAGTTCTACATGAGCTTGACTTCCTGATCTAAAAAATAAGCCTTTTACAATTCAGTATCAGGAACACTAAATGCAGTTTTATGTGGCAAAACTTTGATCAAACTTTATTGCATGCATATATGTTGTGCTTTTTCAAAAGCATTTTAACACCTCTTAAATCAGTTTGCATTTTATGATCAATAGTGTCTTTCTAGCATTGTTGGGATAGATGGAGACCACTTTAAAATTAAAATTTCCTCATGAGTTTTTAGACCACATTGATGGCGTGAATGCAGAATATAGATCTATCTGCTTGTGGTTCAAAATTTCAGAGGAGATATACTTTTTTTTCTTCCCTCTACCTAGTGCTAAGAATGAGATGTACAAGTTTCCTTGCTGCTTCTTTCCACATGGTGGTTTCATTTATTTCTGTCCTTACACTGGAAGTGTAGCCCTTTGGCATCCCACCTTGGGCATTTTTGCTTTTATAATGCTATGAAAAATAACGATGCAACTGGCAATGGAAGATTTTTTAAATGCAATTTAAAGTAGAAATTTGTCTCAGAGGTCTTCAAGGATTCCCAGAAGATACCATAATAACGAAGTTTTGGCAGAGAAAGAAAAGCCATCATGTCCTCATGAAGGTATAGTTTCTAAGGCACTGGAAACTGGCTATTAAGAAAATGAATTATAAATCCATTTGCTTTACAGATAATAAAAACTTAGAGCTGTATTATACACGTTGGTTAAATATGAAAGTCCCATATCTCCAACTGAAAAAGTAAAACTGATAAACGGAGGTAAATCAAATGCTATTAGTTTTAGTTAAAAAAATTATATATTATCAACTATACAATAAATCTCTAAATACTAAATAATTTTATTTTGACACATATATTTGTTTCATGCTTCAAATAGGTCATTAGATAGTAACCATCATGAACACAAGTTTCCTCTGTTCTGTTTACTGGTCTCATGCACATAATAGGCACTCATAAAATATTTGTTGTATTCAAGTAGGGGTTTGGAAAAAAAGGAAATATTTGTTAAATGAATGGGTTGAGTCACATCCAGTGATGCATAGCTATTTATATATGTATCATTGCACAGTCTCTCCTGTATTGTCAAGTGCTTAAGGCTTAAATTCATGTTTGTTTCATTCTTTGAGCATTAATGAGACTACAACCCAGTTAGCAGCACCATCCACCGGGCTGACGTTAGTCACTCCATATGTGCTCTGTTGAGATACACTCTAGTTAAATGGACTCTGGTTCTTATCTAGAAGGATCAGTAATCATGGTAACCTGTAAAACATTTTGACTACTTTCCCATGCTCCATTTGGCTATATGCACTTACAGCTTGATTAACTCTGAGGCTTTTAGAGTACAATTTGATAGATTATTACTAAATAACATATTTACAAGAAATCTAGGAATCTTTTTCACAAGTGCATACGTTCCTTCACCTGTAAAACTGTAGTCAAGGAATGCACTAAAAAATATGCAAGCACGTTAATGATCAAAAAGGCAAGTAGAGCTCTATGGGAAGGAAAAACAGAACTTTATATGTATAGTTTTGAAAAAAAGATGTGATGTCATAGCAAGCCCTGGGGAACACAGCAATGAGTATACATATATATAAATATTATAGTAGCATAATCATTCTCATTGTAGAGAAACTATAAACTGATAACCATCTCCGACACCAGAGGGTAAGCCAAGCTATGTGAGTTTTCTCTTTATATTCTCTCTAATGCAGGTGAATGAAAAAGATAACTTAACTTAATGGTGCTTTGCAGCACTAATTATTTGGTAATAATCAAAGGGCTTCATGATCTGAAAAAGTTGTTTCAATACACCCCATTAAACAATATGAAGAGCTATTATTCCATTCTGCTACCTTCCTGCTGCTCAGGTGTTAATTTGCCAGATGCTTTCCCATTAAGAGCATATAAATTGAGAATAGCATAAATTGCGCAATCAGGTGAGCTCATCAAGTCCAATTTTGGTGCCAATAATAAATATTATCTTTTTTATAATTTTGATCAGGTCATAATTATTTTCCGATGTTCCTATTGAAACTCTTCTATGCCACTAGAGAAAACTCATCTGACCTTAGCTGATAGTGTGAATCATAGAGATGAATGACTCCTCTAACTTTAGGCTAGCTAAAATGACAGCATATATTTTTTGTCCTTACAAATATGTATACAGTTATTTAAAAATTCATGCGAAGTGATTTGTAGTAAATCAGCCCCCTAAAAGAAAATTTTATTCTATAATTACTCAGTCACAAATTTATGTTTTCATGGATTAAAACAGGAGCCTTCTTAATGTTCTTAAGTCAGAACAAGAGAGAGAGAGAAGAGAAAAGAAGAAGAAGGAGGAGGAGGAGGAGGATGTATGGGAGTAGAGGAAGGAAGAGGATGAGGAGAAGGAGAAAAAAAAAAGAAAAAAGGAGAAAGAGAAGAAAAGAAATAATTGAAGTCACTGCCCAAAGATATTTTTTAAAATTATTCTCTCTTTACTATCCTTTTACAACTGAAAAATTGGTTTTGAACTTGTTCCACACTTACTAGAAAAAAATAAATTCCTTTTCCCTTGGCTTCTCTGACCCAAGGAATTGATGATGTGGAATTATTTTTAAGAAAATAGCATCTTTTCTTCTCATTGCTGGAACGTATTTTTGAAGCCAAAGTTTTGACAGCTTTGTACAGGTGTAAAGGTAAGTTGTCAGTCAGGGAAATAGATTAGTATCACCATATGCCAACATAATACACTGAATTTTAAGAATTAAATGCCTGCAAACCAACTTTTTGCCATGTCTGTACTAAAACTACCACCTTGGTTTAAACATAGAGTCAGGTTCCATCCCAAATAATGTGATACTTAGATTCTTCTGGAGAAATATCTTCCTAAATTCCAAAAATGGATTTAATACCAAAAAGAGATAACTTTAACAGGCAGTCATTGTACGAGGTATGATCAAATAGCAGTTGATTATTTGTATATATTTTTTGCAGAAATGTCCTTTTCTTTTCTTTATTTTTTAAAAATCATTTTTTGTTTTTCTTTTGTATTTTGTGTCTTTTTAAATTTTTTTTCTTTTGGAGAAATATCTTTTCAGATCCTTTGCCATTTTTTAGAGTTATTTGTCTTATTATTGAGTGTAGTAGCTATTTGTATATTCTAGGTACAACTCACTTATCAGATAAATAATTTGCAAAAAAATTTCTGCCTCATAAAATTATTGTGAGGATTGAACGATTTATGATATGCAAAGTGTTCAGAATTAGGTCTGGCATATGACATGCAATAAAGAAATTATTATTACAAAGCTTGGACCAGGTTCTCTTAGTAACCGTAAAATCATTAAATGCTTCTCTCTTGATAGCTATACACTTTTCACCTACTAAAGAATGATGGGAATTTCATAGAACCTAGGGTCTTATAATACAACATGCTCAGAAGAAAGTAAAGAAAGAAAACAATTATAGCTAAAGACTTGATGCCTCTTCCGTCACCTGAAGTAGTGTTATCTTTACCTCAGCCGTCATTCACTTTTCACCTTCACGATTTTGCTAGAATCACCATTCATACTACAGTTTCATAAAACCTTTTTTTATTTTGAGGTAAGTAAATTTATTTTAAAATGAAATCTTACATCATTTTTAATATCCAGAAAGGGTGTGGGGGGTGGGTTTAAAGAGACAAGTTGTTATACATTTTGCCCTTTTCCAGACCTTTACCTCTTTTCCAGCTGTAATATTGTAACTGCACCAGACCAATCTGGCTTCAACTTTTATGTAACGAAGTTGTGAGTTATTTTTCAGTTGCCATGGACCCCCAGGTTAAAGGTAACATAAACTGGGCACACCCAGATGAACCAAGTGTGAAACCACAGGTGGAACAAGGACCGAATTAAGGAGCAAGGACTGAAATAAGAAGTAGACACTGCATGGCAGGATCCAGTCAGATCATACCTCCGGGCATTACCTCATTGCAAGATCCAATTGGATTATGCCTCATGACCCTCTGACTATTAAACTAGCCCAACTCTCTTGTTTGGGGACACACTGCTTTGGGAACTATCCCCAGTGTGCTCCATACTTGTGCCAAGTAATAAAATCTGTTTGCTATAATCAACTTGGCTGTGTCTATTGGCCTGATATGCACCAGCCAAACCAACCCCTCCTTTGGTAGGTAACAAAATTTGCTAGGGACATATTCTAAAATTTTAAACTGATATACTTTACATGAATTTGGAAATTATACCTAAAAAGTTAACATTTAGTATAAAAAAATACAAGGCAATTGACATGCTTATATAAATCATTGATTAAATCATATTCCAACAGGTTTAGGATAGAAGCTTCCAATCAAACTCTGCCTTCTTAGCTCTAAGATTGAGCAGGCAAGTTCAATAGTTCCTTATCAAAATTATTTTGGTTACATAATACATATACATTAAGGACTCTATCTAAGTAAGAGTAATATTTGATTGATTTTATAAAAGAAGAGAAACCCTAAAAGAAGAACATGAAAAGCTGGCCAGAGAAAAGTTTTGCTTCTGATCGAAGCCAGAATTGAAACATATAGCTAGTTAAAAACTAATTGGAACATTAATATTAATAGAAAACATAGCAAAACAAAAAATATTCCTTTAGCTGAATATTATCAATGCATAACCTATAGGCCCACATTGGGAAGAAATAGTCACTCTATTCCTGAGAATAGGAATAATTCTCTGCGTAATTTTAAGTCCCCAGTGATTACCCTAATTAGAATGTTCTCTAAAAATATTTAAGTCCCGTTTGTCTACTTCTTGGCTGTTCAGAAAATTCATGCATTTATGCATGTGTTGAAAATCTATAGCATTCCTAGCTAATGAAACTACAACTGGATGGGAGAAGAAAGTGATTTGTTAAATGCTTCATAGCAGTAGCATCAAGTCAATTTGCGCAAGTTGACAAGAGTCAAAAGTCTAATGGAAAATCACCACTTTTTCTTGAAAGATGCTGACATGAAAAGAGCAAGTAGCTACTTGCCATTATTTTAGTGGTGCCATAAAAATATGCAGGCAATGCCATTGATTAAGTGAACATTGAATAAATGTACATATTTGTTCAACTGGTTTTTTTTAATAATTGGGGAAGAAGAGTCTATTGCTTTCATGGTTTGGGGACATTATTAAAATTTGAAATAATTATGGTAAGTAATACTCATCACCACATCATTGTGAAGTCACATGGTCAGACATTCTTTGAAAACATGGTCCCAATTGGCAGTTTTTGGGCAATCACATGTATAAACTATGTGTTGGCATTTGCAAAAAGTAAAATGGATGAACCTGGTTACCCATGTCTAGATACTAAAATCTTCAACCCATCTGTATATTGCATTCCATCCTAGACAGTGACTCTAGCTATGTAGTTCATCAGTGCACTATAGTACTCTTAATTGAAAAGGAGTAGTACTAGTTTGTTTTGTCTTCTCTTAAAGTTTCAGAAAGTTGCAGAATTTAGGGAGATATTATCTACAATTGATAAATTATTATTCTGGAAGATAAAAGGTAATTTCCACATGCATTTAATTATTAATCTGTTGCTATTTGCCTTCATTCATGGATATTTTGATTTAAATATCAAAAAATTTAATTTTGGAAGATCATCCAAACTGTTTGACCTTGAGAAATGCAGCATTTATATTAATACCTAGAACTCAAAACATTACACAGGTTTGGAACAAAGGAGAAGAGAGATGAAAGCAAGCAAAGGAAATTTTCATTAATTTCTCTGTGGTTACATTTATAAAGATACTAATAATAACCACTTGATATGGCTGTTTGCAGAAATTAAATACGGAATTGCAGTTAAAACATTTGAAAAAGTGTTTTTTTCATGCATAGCAAATACTTGATAACTTCATGGTTAAAGTCATGTAAAACACCATTAAATTCAGTTGCTACAGGCACATGAAAGAGTTGGAGAGAGGCAGGCAGTAGGGATGGTGCCGAGTGCTTTCATATTTTACTCTAATTACTCTTATGAGACATCATCACACTTTTGGCTGCCCATTATGTGGAAAAACTTCACATTAGAAAAGCTAAAATGCCACTGTATAAGAAAAACAAACTGTTTTTCTTCTTTGATACTCTGACAACACTTCTGGTCACCAAAATGTGTGGATTTTTTTTTCTCTTCACTCCAAGCAATCTCCACTTCTCCCAGACAAGTTCTACAATGCAGTTTGCATCGATTATTTATTTATTTGTTTTAGATGATATATTGTGTTATATAAACACGATGAGCAGTCTCTGGTTTTGCATGTTCTTGCATGATCTCCCTTATCATTTTTTTTATTTGTGATGGTTTTCTGACATTTTATATCAAATTACACTTGATTTCCTACAGGGAGGTGGGGATAACTTTCCCTAAATAAGAAAAATGAAAATAACTGAACAAAAGACATAATTGCCTCATTTTTTTCAAAGGTAATCATTAGCCTATATTTCTGAAACATGTTAGTATCAAGAGTGTCAAAAGTGACAGAATCTTTGTGTCAAATCTATTTTAAACACAACTTTAGCATGTTTTTATTCCTTCTTTTCATTGCTTCTTAGCCACCAAATTTTCAGTCTTTGAGTTTTTCAATTTGGAAATACTTGATTACATTTAAAATTTCTTCCTAGGAAACTTTTTAGCATTCATTTTTAGTTCTATAATGAAGTATGTAACAGTAATTTAAACTTACGTCTTTAATCTTCATTAATATCATATCTTCCTCATTCATGTGCTTTAATTTATTTTTAATTTTTGTCTTTGGTTTTCTGACAGCTGAAGTACTAACGTGCATAGATTAATTGAGTTATAACAGTTTCCCTTCAAAACTCCTTAGATCTTGCTCTCCTGTCTTCTGGGTTTAAAGGTTGCATGATTGAAATATGATAGTACTTGTTTTGGGATTTATTTGAAATCTGTTGATTTTTTCCTGAATAGATATTCCTGAAGTTTTCTTTGTATTTTTTCTTTAACTAGATTTAGAAATACCTATTATGCACATGAACATTCTGTGTTCTGTCATCTCGTCTCATTATTTTATTCTCATTTTTTTCTTCTGTATTTGGGAAACAGTATTAAAGTTGCTTTCCACATCAGCATTTGATTTTTCTTCGGAAGCTTTTCCAGTTTTTTTCTGCCAGTGTGAATTTTCATTTTAATATTGTGTTTTTAAATATTGTATTTTTATTTATTTGAAATCGTGATCTAAGAAACCAAAATAGATACTCCTTTATCAATTAAGATTGATTCTGAAGTTATGGAAACAAAAGTTACCTATGGGCAGAGGGCTTAGGACTCAGCTGGCATGGCAAGTCTTTTAATTCCTAAGGCTATAAGAAAAAACACACTCTTGCAAAGCTCCCTAACAATAGGAGTCATCAGGCAAAATGTCAAATCCTCCCGAACTCTGATTTACGACCCAGATCACTACAACTCTGCCTGGACAGAGGACCACCCTTACAAACATTCTTTCCTGATAAACAGCTTTAAACCCCATGTGTGCTCCAGTTCGCATTTTGATGTAAGTAGCCAATTCTGGAGAGAGAGGCAAGATGGCAAACTAGAAGCAGCCGGTGCACACTGCTCTCA
>CAUYPO010031850.1:0-15141 GCA_963574435.1 Cheirogaleus major | reverse complement strand
TCAGACTATTTTGAACTCACTATAATATGGGTCTTGCTAACTATTTTTTTATCATTTAGAAAACTTAATCATAATCAAACCTTTCTTCTGTATGGGGCAAGTCTTGCCTTCTAATTTACATATGGACACGAGAACCAGAATTAACAACCTAAGAATAGACAGAGCACAGTATAATTCCTAATATACTCAGTCAATTATGTGTTTGAAACAGTTTTTAAATGTGGGATAAATTAGGATTTTTACAAATTCACCCACTAAAATACAGTTGAAAAACTTATAAAATGCTTTGAAAACTTTCAGTTAATTCATATAATTTCCCTGTAAACAAGGTCATAAATCAGCAATATCAAAGGCACAAAACAAAAATACTGACCAACATTTTTACCTAAAGCAATTCAGTAGCAGCAGAATTAGAAATCAAAAAACTCCCTAACTCCTGTGGTTGAAAAATATTAATTAAAACTGTACTGAGCTTTTAAAAACAAACCACCACAACAGCAGCAGAAAAATCAACCTGTCAAGCAACTACCAGACAGGGCGTGCAGCTCAGCAAAGGCACCCCATGGCAAGAAGGCAGCCAGAGAGCTACACAGAGGGACAGGCAGATCAACCAGGAAACAGCTCACTTCACTCCAATGTGACAAGTTTGCAAGCATAATGCAAGACACAAGAATACCATCACCTCCAAATGCCCCACACCCTACTCCAGCACCTGCAAACAGGAACTATGGGTGAGTGTCCTGTAAGTCAATGGGTGTAGGACCCACCCACCAGCCACCCAGTAGGTACAGGGCCTGTCTAACATCATCCTCAGACACCACGGCCAGGTCTCTGCCTTTCAGCTTTGGTCAAGGAGCCTAAAACAGAGCTGTCGGCTGCTAGGAAAGGTCAGGCGATCAAACTCCACGGAAACCCATCAGTTCTCTGCTTTTATTAAGTGTATTCTTTAATTTTAACTTTAAATAGAACCAGTGTTGTCACTTCTGGTGTTGCCCACCACATACAGATGTGGACAAAAACAGCATATTATGTAGGGAAAAGGCAAGGAATACCTAGTTCAAACTACGACTATGACACTCACTGGCAGAGTGATCTTAGACAAGTTACCCAACGTCGGGAAGTGTCCATTTCCTACTGTTCCACACCAACCAGAAAACCAACTAAGTCTGACCTATATCTGCCTACACTGAAACAGACTAGAAGCTCTATGAAAAGGGGCCAATATGGCCATTGGCAGAACTGAGTTTCATAATCCAAAATTACTTATGTGGGTTTCTACACAGGAGTAGAACTGCTAACAGAACTGGGTCCCTCTTCTTAGAGCCCTCAGCCTCTAGAACTTCCTATATCATTTACATCACAGCCTCAGAAAGGCCATCCCTGACCACCCACCTACACCACAAAACAGTTTATTGACATTATAAGGCTTGCCTAGTTCACCCACTGGCCTGTAGCGTCCACTCTCCAGAATGTCAATCTCAGGCCAGGCAAGGTGGCTCATGCCTGCTAATCCCAGCACTTTGGGAGGATCACTTAAGGCCAGGTGTTTGAGACCAGCCTGAGCAACATAGCAAGACCCTGTCTCTATCAAAAAAATTTTTTTAAATTAGCTGTGCTGTGGTGGTAGTCCTAGCTATTCAGGAGGCTGAGGCAGGAGGATCACTTGAGCCCATAAGTCCCAGGCGGCAGTGAGCTATGATCATAACACTGCACTCCAGCCTGGGCAACAGAGTCAGACCTGGCCTCTTACAAAAAAAAAAAAAAAATCCCAGAATGTTGATGCCATGATAACAGGGACCTTTGTCATTTTAGTTCTCTGAAATCCAGTCCCCAGCACCTAGAATACTGCCTGACACAGACTCAACGAATGCTTGTCAAATGATGACGACCATCCACAAGTTACAACTTCTCTGACCTGCTCACAGCCCCTATGGCCCCTCTGAACGCCCTCCATGCCCCTCCTAAGTTCTGCAATGCCCTCACCCTCTACCCTTTCCACATGACGCCTCCCTGGCCAGCCCAGCCCCGTCTTCCTTTGTCCTCCTATGAGTCCTTACTGCTTTACACCACTCATTTAGCACCTTTTTGTTTTTGTTTTTCTTTAACTACCTTAGACTGAGTTATCTTTGCATATGGATCTCTTACTTCCCTATACTGAATGTAAGTTTCTAAATGCATCAGTTATTCAGCATCTTTAGGGAAAAATTTCCAATATATATAATTTCAAAAACCTTGAATGTTCTTCACAGTACCAATGTTTTTCATTTGAACAATTCTGATTGTAGAGACAGATGAAATATTTCCTTGTTGAGTTGATTATAATTTAACAGTCACCTAGATAAACACTTATTAATTGAGTTGACATTTTCAGGCACTATTTAAGGTTTACAAAAGAGTATCTGAAGCTATTAACTGACTTTAAGGAACTATGCTCTTTATAGTTCATTACTGATTTGGTTATAAATGTTCTTTCTTCTTCACTGTCCAGCTATCAGGTATAAAACTTCTTGCTGCTGTAAATAACTCTCCTCTTCTAATTTGCTGTGAATGGTGTGGTCAGTAGGTTAGAACGAGGCCTAAAATAAAGGCGAATCAGCAGGGTGAGACTCTGAAGCAGGGATTCTCAAACTTTTTAAACAGGGGGCCAGTTCACTGTCCTTCAGACTGTTGGAGGGCCGGACTACAGTTTAAAAAAAAAAAAAACTATGAACAAATTCCTATGCATACTGCACATATCTTATTTTATCTATTTTGAAGTAAAAAAACAAAACGAGCAAAAACACCCGGCGGGCCAGATAAATGTCCTCGGTGGGCCGCATGTGGCCCGAGGGCCGTAGTTTGAGGACACCTGCTCTGAAGTATGGAGGAAGGAGGAGGGAAGAGACTCGGTGCTGATTTTGAGCTTACACAGGTGCTCCATAAATACTGATTACATAAATAAGTCACAAACTCAGTAGTTCCTCAGCAGGAAACATGTAAGTAACATGTCAGCCACATTTTGAGAGATTGCACTCACAGTTACCAAGAGCTTACAAGCTTCACAAAGCATGTTTCTTTCTATCTCATTTGCTCTTGACAACAACCGCCTGAGATTAGGTGGCCAGAAGTATCAATATCATGACACCCATTCCTAACGCTAGGAAAACTGTGCTACAGAAAGGTGACATGACTTACCCAAAATCAGACACCTGGTAAATACCCAGAAGTCCCGTATTTTTCATTCCTTCCACTAAACCCATTTATATAAAGCCACTGTTGTTTCTTCAGGTTAAAAGAACTTCCGGTAAGGCTCTTGCATAGGTAAGAGAGAGCAGGGCACACATTCTGCTACTATAGTCTACATTTTGTAAGAGCATTTGCCAACAGTCATTGTTTATTGCTAACAAGCAAATTCAATCTCATTTCTCACAGTATCAAACAGGGGACAAAGATCAGGAAGATGATAAAGACTTCTAGATTTGGCCTTTTTACTATGCTATTTTATAGATTATAATCTTCCTGTGGTTCACATTAAAATAACCTGGAACACCTGACACTCTCTCCTTCCTCTCTACCTGTAAGTTTAATCTATCCCATCCAAGGAACTTCTCATGTTCAATTTTATAGGGGCTGCTCAGACATGTAAAAAGTTAAGTTGAATCCAAAATAAATTCTAGTTGAAAATGCCTGAAGTATGTATATCTTTGGCCCATGGAAAAACTGCATGCTCCATGGTCAGAGACAATATGAACTGTGTTCTCCCAGCACTGTGCTCTTTTCTTTCCTTACATGTTTGTGTGAGTCTTTGTTCACCAATCAACGAATATTTATTGCGGGCCTACTACATGCCAACCATCTAGGCTCTGATCAACTATTTACTGATTTAATGTACGTCTCCCTCACGAGACTACAGGCATCATAAGAGTTACTGCTGCTTTTTTGCTCAACACTGTGCTGTACAACTTAGCAGGGTGTCTGGCACACTGCAGGGACTCAATGAACATTAGGTGAATGAATGAATGAGAGAGAGAGAAAGAGAGAGGAGGGGGTAGTAAAAGGCGACACAACTTTGTATGTAAAGAAATCAGGTATTTGCACTGCCCAAACACGCCTTATGATCCATCAGCGATCTGATGAATTCTGAGAGGCAGCACATGCGATGCACAGCTGTAAGCACAGCAGCTGTCATGCAAAAGAGCCGAGGTCCACAGCTATGAAGAATTCAGCCCTTTGTTTCTGTCTCATAACCAAAATGAAGTCAGGTCCACTGTCAATCCACCTGTCAGCTGTATGTCTTCAACATCTGGCTTTCAAAAATACTAAGTTAACATTGCCTCTGAGTGAAATTTATGTTGATTCACTCTATGACTGCCTGAAAAGATATTATTTAAATGTCTGAGGTCACTTTAAATAGAACTGAGTTAATATAAAAAGTTCTCCATTTTAGGTCTTTGCAAGCTATAAATTAGCCTTCACAAAGTATTTAATTAAAAAATTAAAAAAAGTTTGACTCATTATTTAAACTCTCCAAACTTTAGGTCATACAGAGCAAACAGGCCTCTTTACCAGAAAGCTGTTCAAAACAGACTGAGTTCCAAGAGTGAGCTTTGTGCAAGTCTTTTAATTAAATCCTAGGATTCAGTGGGTTATATGCTGCCAGATTAATTACAAAAATAGTAATGAGATAATAAGAAATATTAACTATTTAACTCAATGTAAAACCCCAGCAAGCAAGCTAGGCAGGTATAAAAATGCTGATATGTAAGTTCACGTATCACTAATAAAACAAAAAGTTTACTTTCAGGTTTTTACCCAACTAAGTGAATAGAAAAATAAAGGATAAAAAGAGTAATGAAATATGTTATAAACATGCACACCAAAGTATGCTTGAGAAAAGTCTTAAAGTAAGGTTGCTATTAAACTATAAATATATTTAAAGGTATGAGTCAGTTATGCTTAGTGGTACAGTAAAGATTCCCCATCCTCCTAATCTCCAGTTCCCTACAAATCACACCTTACCTGGTAACATTAGCTATAAATGAATAAAGGAACGAGTTGAAGTATGTGAAGAATCTTTAAACAACTAAGCACTAAACCTAATGCCAACAAAATCCCAGTACTCAGTTAAAACAGTTTTAAAAAAAGGCCTGGGAATTTTCTAGATTCATCATCTGATTCAGGATCAAAGCATCTAATGACCTAAAGCAGTGACTAAATCACCTTTGATAAAGAGAGAACTTGTATTCAGTAAGAGGCCCAACAACTGCCCCTTGGGTGAGCTAGTTGTATTTCCATTATGCTGTGATATACAAAGAATATGCCATTGAAAAATCAGAACAGACTTCTTGCCAAGATTTTTTAATAGTGTTTTTTGCAAAATTAAGTTTCTTTCTTTCTTTCTTTCTTTTTTTGAGACAGAGTCTCACTCTGTTGCCCAGGCTAGAGTGCCGTGGCATCAGCCTAGCTCACAGCAACCTCCAACTCCTGGGCTCAAGCGATCCTCCTGCCTCAGCTTCCCGAGTAGCTGAGACTGCAGGCATGCGTCACCATGCCCGGCAAATATTTTATATATATATTTTTAGTTGTCCAGCTAATTTCTTTCTATATATTTTTTAGTAGAGACGGGGTCTCACTCTTGCTCAGGCTGGTCTCCAACTCCTGAGCTCAAACGATCTGCCCGCCTCAGCCTCCCAGAGTGATAGGATTACAGGCGTGAGCCAAAATCAAGTTTATGATATGATTTTATTTACAGTATGACTTCCACAACTTACTTTGCAATGTTCTGGGTAAAGGATGAACTCCTTCATTCAGATGACTACAAAAATTTACTTAAGACCTAAGTCGGGCAAAAAACCCAACGTGTTTATATTAATAAGAAACCACCAAACTGTTCCTTGGCAAATATTCAAACTGGGCTCTATGAAAAATTTCTGAATTCACATTAAATTCTTCATTTAAAAAATCCCTTCAACATGTCAGTATGCCAGCTGGAAATGATACAGCCAACCAAACTATTTTCCTACCCAGAAATTATCCCCCTCCCTTTTTAAGTATGACTACACTTCACCTTTTGTTAGAAATCATAAATCATAAAACTGTAAGAATTGAGTCAAAACGACAGAACAGCACGCTCCCTTAACTTCCACACTGCCCCTCGACGCCCTTCGGAAGCCACCGCGCCTGGCTTTCCGTGGCCCCGTCTCCCTGCTCTCCTCTCCCCGTCCGTCCGTCCGTCCGCCTGTCCGTGCGTCCGCCCCCCTCCCCGACTCCGTGCCCGAGTGCGCGCGGCGGGCCCGGGTCTGCGGCGCCCGGGCTGTCACGCCGGCCGGCCGCCCGGAAGGCTGCGGACCCCGCGGTGCGCAGCTGCGGGCGTCCGCGGGCGAAGCGTCCACTCCCGGGCGCGGCGTCCGCGCACTCTCCGCCGCCCAGGTGCTAAGTCACAAGTTAGAAAACAGCCCGAGCGCGCGGCGGTGGCGGCAGTGATTCAGCAGCGGGGCCGGGCCGGCCGGCGGGAGGGCGGCGTCGCGGGGCCGACTCGCAGGGCCCGAGCGGGATCGCGGGGCCGGGGCCCGGCCGGGCCGAGTCCGGAAAAGGTCACCGAGACGCCGCGGGCGCCGCCGCCCGAGCCCGCGACCCACCCCGTGATCGGGCAGGGAGCGGCGGGGCGGCGTCGCGGGCGGGCGTGGCGCCGGGGCCGCGCGGGCCGGGCCGGGGGCTCCTACCTTTCCGGCTCTTCGGGGAGCTCCGCTTGCTCCGGGCGCTGGCTCGCTCTTCCTCAATCGCGGCTGCTATCTCGGGGTTGTCTTCCCCATTGTACCAGACCAGGAGCTCCTCGCCCGGCGCGATTGGCTGCGGGGAGAGAAGAGACAAGCGCCGGGCCAATCAGAGCGGCGGTTGTTGGCAGGGGCGGGGCGCGCCGGGCGGCGGGCGGGAGCCGCGCCGATGGCAAACAGCTGTCGGCGCCGCGCGCAGCCCGGCCGGCAGGAAGGGCTCCTTAACCCTTGGGGCGCGGGCCGGCGCCCGCAGGAACCCCGCCGGCGGAGGCCCCCGCGGGCGGCGAGGCGCGCGGACAGACAGGCCGGCGACAGCAGCTCATCGCGAGCCGGTCGGTTTAAACTCGCAACTGCCAGGCGCTGTCACATCTTGCTGTTCGAAGCCTCACGACTACCCACGCAGAAGAAAAAATAAAACATGGAACCATTTTGCTCCCGAAATCTAAGTTGATGAGAAATGTAAAGCATAATTAAAAAGAAGCGGGCGTCATGGAAAGCGGAGCGCTGAAAGACAATACCAGCGCACCTTTCAGATTCCAAGAGCAAGTTAAGCATGGGAACAAGGCAGAACTATACTCCACTGCACATTTATAAATGCGCCGCTATTTATATCACTGAAATGCTAAAAGAAGAGGCAGTGCCGGGAACAGGGCATTATCTACGCGTTGCCACCAACGTTGCTTGGCTCTGTGAAAAGCGTTCACTGCCTGGCCCTTTGTACCAAACACACCAAGATTTCACATTATAACTTTTAAATATAGAAGGAAATAACCTCCCATGTATTATACTCCTAAATCATTAAATTCTTAAGTCCTGTATGACTGGGAGTAGTGAGTACATATACCACCATCATATGGGTTACACCTAGAACAAGAACCTGAAGAAAAAACACACTGACTGGAAAGTTTAGACACCAAAACAGAATTTGCGGAAATGGCTTATTAGTTTCTCTCATCTGTTCAAAAAGTTTCAAGGGTATCAATACAAGTAAAATTCCATCTAAAACCCACTGAATAAGAATCCATGAGAAAGGAAGGAAGGAGTAAATAAAAAGGAAAGCTCTTCCTTAAAATAGATCCCAATTAATCAGTAAAAAAAAGAAAAGATGGTATCAGAAAATCAGCATTTGGCAATCATCACAGTAATCATTGATTCAGGCAAGAATCATCAATGGATGCTAAAAGTAGGTGAAAGTTTGAGGAGTAAAAAATATTTGCATAGTCTCAAAATATCTCCCCATAAAATCTTTATTAATTACAAAGGAAAAACAGCATCTTTGTAACAAGACAAATTGACATCATATGCCTCCTGATACGATGCACAGAGAACACAGCACCACTTCTAGAAGATTTCCACCCAAAATGCATAAACAAAATTTCATCAAAATGAAACTCGAAAAGTGTAAACTTTGAGAAATTCTATAAAATAACTGGCCAGTTCTCCTCAAAACTGAAAGGTTATAAAAGACAAAGACTAAAGTACCACCCATACTAGGGAGACTGATGAGACGTGACAACTAAATGTGATGGGAGTTTTCATATAAGGACATGATGAGAACAGCCAACAAAATTTGAGTACAGTACACAGATTAGCTAATACGAATAATGTGTTGGTGTTAGCTTCCTGATTTTGATCGTTGCACTGTGGTTATGTAAGAGAATGATCCTGTTTTTTGTGGGGGGAAGGAAATCCCACCTCACATGTCAGTTTGGAAACAAAATATTTCCTCACTTCAACATACCTTCTAGTCTAGATAAAGCCCTTAAGAGTAAATACTACTTCATTTCATTCTCTGCAGAACTATCACTGTTTATATAGTACAAATTTCAAAATATTCTAAATTCCTTAAAATAAAAGCAACAGCCACTGTTTCCTTTGCTTTCCCCAACCCCTGCTTGGATGGCTAAAACCTACCATTTTCTTATATTGAACGAATATATTATTTCCCTTCTTGAATCAGTTAAACTTAAACCAAAAAATTTAATATATGAAAGATAACAATGAGTTAAAATAGCCATCACAAATGCCTTTTGGCATTCTGATGAGCTAATCTGTTTCTGTTGAAAGAACAGCTTATTTTAAAGTAAACTATTTCTAGATGATGTAAATTCCAAATGTATAGTTTGTTCTCTATTTTCTGTGATAAGCCACATATTTATGAAATGGTGATATCCAATGATATTTGAAATGACTGGAGTTCTAGGAAATATGTGAAGTCTTAAAATAAAACCAAAGTAAAAAAGAAGATGGGGAAGAGTAAGGACAAATGCATTCCTAATATATTCCCAACCCAAACAGCATAACCAGAAAACTGGCTGGAAGATACCACCAGACATTTTCAAGATACCTCCAAGAATAAGAGCTTAAGTTTCCATGTTTATTCCACTGCAGTCGTCGGTGAAATGCTAACTGTACTAGCAACTCAGTGAAGTTCAATATTGGCACAAACTCTTTACTTAGAAGGGCACTCATGTCCTAAGATACTCTTTTGTTGTTACAAAACACACAATATGAAAAAACACCAGAATCTATTTGTACCACAAATCTAATATAAAATTTCTAAAAGGCTGAAGAGCCGGAGAAGCACTAGATCAAGAGGAACCAATTTGTTAGCTACTGAACAGCTTTCAAAATCGTTAGCAGATGAGATGGTTTTTATATCATGGAACTATATATGCATCCTAACTTTATATTAAAACAGCTACACCAAGAGCAGACCCTTATGAAGAGGAAAATATATCTTTTAAAATCAAGGCTTGTTTTTCTTTGTACTGTATTGTTTTTTTTCTTCTGTACTGCTTAGCATCTTTAAGTCAAATTCAGAAGAAAAACTATGCCCCTAAACAAAGGACATACAAATACACATTTAAAAAAAATAAAGTCAAAAGACCAAACAAACTTTTTAAATATATTTTGATGTTAAAGAAACAATAACAACAAAAAGACTTTAAACTCATCCAACTTTTCTGGGGGATTCAGATAGACTTCATAAAACCAAGCATATTCTCTTCTCTAAATATCTGTGTGTATATATATAAACTTGAAATTTTATCAAACCAATCAGGAAGAAGCAAGGGCTCTGGTATTCCTAACACCTGGTCAGGAATATTAGAAAAATGAGAGAAATACTCCAGAATCATCAGAACACACAGAGCATGTCTACTCCTACCACTTACGATCCAGTCTCCAGCATGATCTTTTAAAAGTCACAGGTCAGATTCTAGCCTCAACTCTCCCATAGATGAGCTGAACTTAAGACTAAAATTCATCCTTCTCCCCATGGACTGCCCAGCCCCACCTAATCTGGCCACTGCCCACTTCTCCAGCCTCATCTAAGATTCCTCTCCTCCCTCCAACCACACTAGCCTTTGTTCTAGTCCTTTAAAAACAAACAAACAACAAAAACTAGCTTAGTCCTACTTCAGGCCTTTTCTTTTCCAGGCCCTTCCTCCTGGATTGTTCTTCCCGCAGACCTCAGAGTGGCTAGCTCCTTCCTATCCTGAACAGAGGGTTTCCAATGTCTTCTCTCAGAAGAAAACAGAAAAACAGAGCAGCCTTCCAGACCTAGTCACTCTCTATCACATTTGATTGCCTTCAATGCACTTTTCATCATCTGAAATTATTTTGTTTATGTGTTTACTTGTTTATTACCTGCCTCCTCCCCCATAAAATGACAGTTCCAGTAGACCAGACACCTTGTCTGTCCTGTTCACTGCTATAGGAGAGTACATGGTACATAGTAGACACTCAATAAATATCTGTCAAGCTAATGAATAGATGAATGCATGGACAGTAGGCTTAACAGTTAACTTTCAAGAATTTAAAATCATTTTTAATTATGTTACAAACAAAACCAGTGTTGAGACTTCCCAATTATCTGGTTGGAATAATAAGTTGAGAAGGCAATACAGAGCCCAGAGAACATCACATGTGATGGATTTACAAAGCCTAACCCACAGAACACTTAATCTAGAAGAATATAGTTAGGTAATCGCTCGTAAGGAATCTGAAAGGCCGTGTGCATTACTTGAGAAATATCAAAGGTCAGGATTGGCAGAGGTCTGCAAAGATCATTTTAAAGTCTTAAATGAGAAAGTACCACACAAAAAAAATTTCCTGCAGGCACTGGAAGTAAGGACACGGGTATAAATGTGGTAAAGGGCAGTATAATTGGCTAACAATGTCAGGAAAAATGCAGCGAGGGAAAATTAAACAGCTACAAGTTACTAAACTTCTGGAAGTCCTACTGCTACATTAGCAAACTCAGCATACATTTGCAAAGTTGGCCACTATCTTAAAATGTTTGCTCATCCATAGTTTTCAACTCGATGCAGATTATTTTTTTCATGGACTATCTTTGACATTTTTAATGGATGCAAGTAAATAAAGAGAAATTTGCCTTATGACAATTTTAGCAAACATATCGATTACAAAAAGCAGCCACCATCTATCTCTACACGCTCAAGATTCTGCCTTAGTACACTCCCATACGTAAGGTGCAGATTCATCTCCCTAGAGAACATGTCCTAGACAGCGTGCCCAGTGAACATCAGGGAGAGAGACAGCCTTACTTGCCACAGAAATGCAGCAACTTCCTAACACAGACATCCCTGAATGTGCTCCGTAACCTCACTACCAACCCTAGAACATGACTTTCTTCTTCTTTTCATTTCAACAATTAGTATCTCCAAAGAAAAATTTGGCAGAAGGAAGAAACATGTTCTGTTCAATTTCTATTCTGAGTAAAATGTAGAGAAAAGGAAAGCTAATCCAAGGCTGCATTTATACTGAAGACTAAGAATGTGTTCTCAGTTAGCACAGACCCACCATAGCTATTGATAGTTTCTCACAGTTGGATAAATCTGCCAGGCAGGCAGTTCCTAATGCTTCTATGTCTTAGGAGGAGGGAAGCAGCTGCCACAAGCTTAACTCATCAGTAACTATAGAGATGCTGTATGTAATTACTTAACACGATCTTCATGCTTTAGTTCCCTGACACATACGAAGCAGTGGCAACCATATGCTTAAAACACAGAACCTCCTTGAGTGTGTGGACAAACCACTTTCAAATATAATCCTTTCAAAGTCTAAAAAGTCATTATTGTCAGTCACGACTAAGAACAGCACTTAGAAAAACGCAAAGCAGAGTAACTAACAGCAAACTAACACTGTTACCTTTAAAGTTTTATAGTAAATGGCTCTGTTGATTTCCAGCGGAAATAAATTTTGCTCTTCTCCTGAGCAAGCCCAATTCACATATCGCAGCCAGTTTCCCTTCTCTGGATCAGTGGCATCGATGCACATCCATCCCAAATTTGGGTAATATACCTTGGGAATGGGGGAAAAAACACTTTTGTTAAAATACGAGTATCTTTAAAATGTTTCCATTTTCAACTTTTAAGGTAATTCTTTTTCATTATATGCAAGTACTCTATAAAGCATTTCACAGAAACAAAAATAAGCAACAGAGAAGAAAAATACAAGGTGGAAACTGAAATCCAAAACTGTGTAATTCTCATTATTTTCCTATTTGCGCATGTTCATTCTTTTCCCCTAAACTTAAAAGAGCTATAGTTAATGCTTGATGATCTCCAAATGTTTTACAAATATGTACACAGAGACAAGCAACAACCACATTCCCTAAAGTGTAACTTAAAGAGGAAAACTGAGCTTGCAGCAGTGTGTGGCAGCACCCAAATTCCAAGCTTTCTGGGTTGTTCTGCCAGTCCAGTGCAGGGGCCTGACTCTGCTGGGCTAGGCTGTTCAGCAGGTCCCTTTCTGGCACGGTTAACAGGGACTTTAGGAAGTGAACACACATTGTGAACTAGCCACATGGGTGACAGAGTATGATGCTTTTGCAAACTCAGTGGTCAGCTCTATCCAGAGCATCTGTCAGGACTAAGGTGTAACAGAACATCCTCTGGGAAATAGTAGTGCCCTTCAAAAAAAAAAAAAAAATCAAAAACTATTTCAGGAGTCAGATCAAATCTACTCTTGCAAAATGCTTTCCCTGATCACCCATGCCGAGTCAATTCCTTCCCCAGATGCTTCCAGCACTCATTTACCATTCTGTCACTCTAAAGGACACCTATGTAGCCACTATTTTAACTTTTATTTTGCTTATATATATGTATACATGTTTTATTTCCCTAAAACTAGACTGTAAAACGCCTGAGTAGGCAATGAAATACAACTGCAGAATCAACTGGTGACAGATGTGCTGAGCAAAAGAAATGGGTCTTTTACTTTCTTTTTAGGAAGAAAGGAAAGAATCTAGATGCTTCCATTTCTTCCCCACGACCTCTTCCACTCATGCCTTCTTCCCTCTCCTACTCACATTATCCCTTTTCTTTATTGCACCTCTCCTTCTGGAACAAAGCTCCCACTCCCCAGATGGTGAGAACTCTGCTTTTCTGGGCATGCATGGGTGTCCGAGCCTGTGACTGCCAGGGCGCAGCATCCACCCTACTGGGCACTAACACTATTTTCTTCCCCTTGGGAGTCGGACGTCAGGCATAATGCTACAGGCTTAACATATTGTCTCATTTAATCCTATGTAGCAGGTTTATGACTATATCTCCTTTCAACATATGGAAATTGAAGCTCAAGAATTAGATAACTTTCCCAAAGTCACCTGCTTAAATGTAATGAAGGTGTGCTTAAACTCAGATCTGCTTGACCTCTGTTTATCAGTGCCTTCCTTGACCACCCTGGTTAAAAGAACAGCACCATCTAATGAGAATCTACTGCAAGACAAGTTCCATGCTAGAAGGTGCTTTGCAGGTATTTAATTTAATCATCATAAGCATCAAAGAGAATATTTGTACACAGTAACTTACACAGGCATTATTTCCCCTTCCCCCAATATAAATTGACACTGAGCTCAGGTACAAAAAGTGTTGATTTGATTGATCACAGTGGACAGCAGAGTCCCACTCACTCCCCACCCAAATATTAGGGCAGTTACAGAGATCAATGAAGCTGCACAGACAAACGCAGAGATGGTTGGCTGCCAGAAAAACCCCACATAGTTCAGAAGG
Organism: Cheirogaleus major; assembly: GCA_963574435.1. NCBI lineage: Eukaryota > Metazoa > Chordata > Mammalia > Primates > Cheirogaleidae > Cheirogaleus > Cheirogaleus major. Next base: position 1,349 of record CAUYPO010031850.1, on the reverse strand, counting down.
CAGCTAGAGTCTATCCACCTGCCTCAGGATAACAATACAGGCTGTGCAGGAACTTCCTGGCTCTCACGTCAATATAGACCTTTGCACAAAGCAGAATGTTCCAGTTGAGTGAATTCTTTATGCATAGCTCATTATGTTTCAGAAGAGACTAAGGCACCTTTCTAAGTCATACTAACTGATGTGCAAAAAGAAAATAGTTTTATAGAAAAAGATGAACAGTTCAATTTTTAAAAATAGGCAAACAAGTAATTCATAAAGGAATACACATAGCCAAAACATTTTGAAAAAAAGTTAAACTTAACTAATAATAAGTATTTTCAAGTTAAAACAATTTTTACCTATTAAACTGGCAGAAATTGTTTTTTAAGAAAAAATAAGATTGGAAAGGTATGAAAAAACAGATATTCCCCAAACATTGCTGATCAGAGAACAAATTGATAGAATGTTTTTGAATGGGATTTTTAAAAAAGCTTTAAAACAGAAATACACTTTAACCAGCATATACACTTGTAAGAATTTATTCTAATGAGATCATCGGGCAACTGTACCCAGATGTATGTACAAAGATGCTTATAGTAGTGTGGTTTACTACAAACTGTTTCTAATTCATGGTTTTTAAATGGAAAGCAATATAGAATTAGCTTAGTAAATTATGGTCCATTCTGATAGCTGAAACCTAAGAAGGCACTAAAAGGTACTGTTGTATAAATGATTAATTAGATTACTTTTACTTTCTGTTAGATATTTCTATATTCTTTAAGAATTTTTCCAATAAACTAAATACACATTTCTGTAATTGGAAGAGAACAAAAATAACTAGATGTTAAAGAAATACATTTATTGGCATAAATATACTTACAATATATTGATGATAAAATAAAGCTATTTATAAAAAATATGGATTATGTAATCATTTTTAAGCATATGAATATAAGAAGAGAAAAATCTGAAACTAAAAGTATAAAAATGTCAATAATGTTTTTCTCTGAGAAGTGGGGTAATCCATAATTTTTATTTTCCTTCTTTTATTTATCTGGACCTTTCCTCCACTGATTTATAATAGTATAATCTACACAGCAAAAAAGGAAGGTGTGGCAAGGTACAGTGCTCACACCTATAATCCCAGAACTCTGGTAGGCTGAAGTGGGAGGATTGTTTGAGGCCAGAAGCTCAAGACCAGCCTGGGCAACATAATGAGAACCCTGTCTCTACAAAAAATTTTTTTAAAAATTAGCCAGGTGTGGTGGTGCACGGCTATAGTTCCAGCTAATCGTGAGGTTGAGGTGGGAGAATTGCTTGAGCCCAGAAGTTGGAGGCTGCGGTGAGATTTAATCATGCCACTGCACTAA
>CAUYPO010031849.1:0-26010 GCA_963574435.1 Cheirogaleus major | reverse complement strand
ATACCAATATGTCCAGGTTTCAATAAGAAATGGCTTGTCATACCAGGAAGATCTCAAACTGAGTGAAAAATGGCAATCAATAAATATAAACATTGAGATAAATAGAGATGTTAGAATTATTTGACAAGGATTTTAAAGCAGCCATAATAGAAATGCTTTAATAAGTAACTACAAACACACCTGAAACAAATGAAAGAGTTCTATTAAAGAAATACAAAATATAAAAAAGAAACAAATAGAAATTTTAGAACTATAAAATACTATACCTGATATAAAAAATCTGATTCTAAATTTCTGTCCAAATTCCTGGAGAAAATGGAGGTGCCACATTGCACGCAGGAGGCCCCTTCCTGAGACAGGCACACGTGAAGATAGACAGGTGCAAGGGGATGGAGGGAGATGATGCGCTTGGTTTGAGACATGTTAGGTGTGAGGTGACACTGGCCATGTCTTGGAGGTGGCTGGTGATTTGGTTCTATAGCTGAGATTGAAGATGTGGCATTGGAGGTTTGATGAGGGCACTTGCGTGAGAAGAGAGCTAGGACAGAACATGGGAGAATGTGGACATTCAGGTTAGGAAAAGTGTTGGAAGGGAAGAGAACAGAGATGTAGGAGAAAATCTAGATGTAGGAGAAAAAAACACAAAACTCTGAAGTCCAAGGTGGAGATTCCCCCAGGGGAGATTACATATAGTAGAGTCCAGAGCCACAGAGATCCTACAGGGTCAGACGTGGGAAAAAGGCATGGAATGTGACACCGAGGGCTGCGACACCAAGGGGAATGGTCATTGCATGGCACGAGCGTGGCAGGAGTGAAGAGCAGAGTGCACTAAGGATTTGGTGCAGGGAGCATATAGGTAGCTGTCACTAGCCTTTTATTTTAAAATATATTAATAATTTGTAATGTTATTATTATTAAAGTTATTTTCCTCTTGTTAATTTTGCACCTGAAAAATTTTCCTCTAGCATCACTTTAATCATTATATAGTTTATAAAGAAACTAAAACTAGCAGAGCCACAAAGAATAACTGAGTGGTGAGAAAGCCTTTGGTCAGAGATTTGGGCATTTTTAATGACTCATTTTAATTCAAATCATTTTATGGATATTTTGTCTAAATACAGTTTCTTTTATTTGAAACTGAGTACTGTTGGGTAAATGAGTATTTTCAATTTAGCTTTGGATTATTTTAAAATTTCAGAACTAGGTTATGGACTGTGTGTGTCTCTGTGTATGTGAATTTCATAAAAATTATATTTTCCAGTAGTTGATTAAGCTCTCCTTCCCATTTCTGATTTTAGTTGAATGCTTGTGAGTCTCACGGTAAAAGACTTTTGTTTCACAACTTCTGGGAATACCATGCAGTTGCAGAATATGAGATTTTAGAGGCTGAAACTAACCTGGTAGAAATTCAAATTCATCTTTTATCTTTTGGATAAAAGCCTTTGAAATCCTTTTAGTGTGAGGTTATCAGTAGGCTTGGTTCTCATATAACCTCATTACTAACCCAAGGATTATTCAGAATGCATGGAGAACAATACTCTGTGGCTGAAACTCGGTTTTTATTGCTACTACAATCCGGTGATAAGCCACATGTGGCCCACCTAATTCTACCTGGGAAATTCCACTGGCCTGCCCCAACACACCCTTGGAGATCACAAGATCACAACACATATTAAAGGATCTCATAAATTGCACACTAAAGAAATCTGTTCAACTTTATTTGAGCATTTCCAAAACTTATTCGACCACAGAACCTTTTTTCACATTAACATTTCATAACTCACCTAGGGGTTTCATAAGATAAGAGGTAGAATGAATTCTATAGAGAGACTGACGCTTCAGCACTGAGGTCTATTCTGCTGGAAGGGATGGCAGTGTTCTCAATATATTAATATCTTTGTTTTATGGATTGGACTTGGTGAAGTTATAAGAAAAAATTCTTGCCCAGCATCATCACTGATCTCCTTTCTCCCTCCAGAATGGCAAGAATGGCTTATTAGGTACTAGGGTTTTGCATATTTTCCTGAAAAAAATGTTTTCATCAATTTTTGCCTCTACTTTTAATCAATGGAATAAGTTCCCCATTAATAGATTAATAAGATACTTTTTTATGGACAGAAAAGGATGAACAAAAAGTAGTCATGTCAAGTTCACCAACTGTTATTTTAAGGCTCACTTAAAACAAGATAATTCACTACTAGACACACTTAATTTCCCAGACTGAAGTTATGTAGTGATTTACTTATTCCATAAGCCTATGATTTTATCTGCTCAGATTTACATTGGGAGCAATAAAACCTCTGGCATCTGCTCCCAGTTGTCCGCAGGAAGAGGAGACAGGAGATAAGAACATTCCTGATTTTATTGCTTTCTAGAACATTTGAAGTTGGGGTGGGGGTGGGAAAGATGTCCTTGTCATGGCCATAAACGTCCATGGAGTGTGATAGCGAAGAAGTAAACCAGTCCTCTTTGGGAGACGTGGTAAATCTCTCAGGCCACTGGCCTTCGTTCATGCAAAAAAAAAAAAAAAAAATCAGAGGAGAGCTTCTGCCTCCTCTTCATCAGAAAAACAATCACTCCAACATTAAAATACTTTGGGGCTTCACAGTAGCTCTACAGCATCCTGAGCAAGCTCGGGACTGCTGCAACCTGATTCCAGCTGACGAAATTCTGGTTGGGTTGCAGCATGGGGTCAGCATTGACACAGACTCTGTCCAGGCACCCTCCCTCACAGCATAGCCACTGGGGAAGTTGCTGGCCACTTGGGATTCCTGTCAGTGTGGGTGTCTAGGAAGACAGTTACAACCTGAGATGTGTCGATGTGGTCTGTATTAGCTCATTCTCAGGACCTAAAGTTCTCAAGCTTTCTCCTTTAGACATTAGTACTTTGGTTCAAAGCTGCCAAAATTGTGAAAGAATCTGGTGGGAGGAATTTTTATTGCCCAATAAATAATATCACAGGAGGTCATAATTCCATATTAGTCCCTAAATATCCAAAATGTATAAGGCATGCAAAGTTGGATTCGAAATATGGATGAAAAACAGCTCAGTGACATTTCTTAAGAATTATTCCTTTTCTATTTTAATGGGAAAGTAGAGCAAGAACATTCTCCTAAATCCCAGGCTTAGAAAGCTGAACGCTGCCTGGAGGCCTTTAAGAATTACATTGACAAAGCCATTTTTTCTTTGGTTTTTAAATTACAAATAAAAAAATTCCTCAAGGAAATTTGGAAGAAATTTCAAGCTTTCAGATTCATAAGATGCAGAGATACCTCTGGAATCTCCCGTTGTTGGCTTTATCTGTCATCCAAGAAAGACACTGAAATCATGCCAAGGAGAAGGGAAGCTCCTTAGTTTTGGAAAACCTTCGTTGTTGGGTTAGCTGTCTTCTGTAATGCATCCTAGCACCCAGCTGAGCTCACTGGCAAGTTCTTTCTTTTGGTTAGAGTCATTTTCTCCTGACATAACAAATCCATTTTTAACCGTTCTATTCTTGTGACTAGCTGGTACATACACACACACACACACACACACACACACACACACACACATACACATGACCAGCCTCTGCTATAGTCTTTTATCTCCTACAAGACCACTATTGCCTCCCTAACTTCTTTTAACCCTGTGTTCTTTGAACTTCTGTATCCACTCATCTTTCTGAAAATTGCTCTGGTTCTCAGCTCCCAAATCATCCCTCCAAATCGCTTACCTCCTAAAAATAAAAATCAGTACAGTGGCAAAATTCATTGAAAGGCAAGGAGTGAGACCATTGCATCTTGGTTTATGGGGATCCCACTGAACAAAGAGATCAATATTCTTTGAAGGCTGTCCCGCTACCAGGCAAAGGGAATCTCTCCAAGGAGACCTTTGAGAATGGACATAAACTCTATGCGGTGCATAGCCTATGTGCTGTGAGGTGGTCTCCTCGAGAATTAGAGTGTTGAGATTCCTGTTGTTTTCCTTCTAGGCAGGCTGGGCTAACATTTCCCAATCTTAAGTAAAACATATTTTCTCTGTCGACAGAGACCAGATACTGCTACACTCAGCACACGATGGAAGTCACAGGGAACAGTATCTCCGTCACCAAACGCTGCGTCCCCCTGGAAGAGTGCTTATCCACTGGCTGCAGAGACTCAGAGCACGAAGGCCACAAGGTCTGGGCAACAAAGCAAGTGACGGGTACAGCATAGTCAGTCTCCCTCCTCTCCAAACATCTGCCAGCGCTCACGCGTGGCTTCCTCCCCGCCTCCCCCGTGCAGGCTGCCTGTGACCGCCTTTATACCCTTACGAAACGATGCTTCCTTTCCTGTTTGCTCTCAAAGAATACAAATTTATACCAGAGCATAGGACAACTAGTATAAATTGTGTAAACACATACCAAGAGGGCATTAAAAATTATTGAAGCCTTTTCTTCACTCAGAAGAAAGTAATAAAGCTAACAGAAGGAAGAGGAGCAAGGGACCCGTTATGTCCGTCACGGAAAGTGCTGCAGATGCACCAGCAATTCACTCGCCAGAGGAGGGCCAGGGCGATTTAGCTGTGATAACTTTCTGTGAGGTGGGGGGGTTCGTGTTTTGACTGGGATGTCAGTTTGGAGAGGGTCTCCGTTGGCTCTTGAGTTATTTGTGGGTGATGAGAGACCATCTTCTTGTGGGTTGCACCTCTTAAACTTCTTTTGGGGCCTGTTTGCAGAAGCACTCAGTGTAAAATGGACTTTGGCAGCAGCCTTAAAGGAGTATTTAAGGACTCAGAGAAAGGTGGCCTGACCCCTTTCTGGAGCACGGAATGCCCCTGATTCTCCTGCTAGTGGGTCAGGCTTCGCTGTACGCCTGACCTTGGCCTCTGTCCAGCATCTTCCTATTTCTCCCGTTAGGCCACCCTCCTGGTGGTTTGGGGCAGGGCCCACTTTCAATACCGTGGAACAGCCCTGTCAGTAAGAGCTTCTTTTTCCTAAGAAGGCAGACACCTAATTTTCTAGCAACTTCTCTAATACTCTAAGAATTAAATTTTAAAATATAATCTGCCTACTTGCTCTTGGCTTGAAATGGGTAAAACCAAGGGCTTTATCTGGCCCTCCAGCAAGCCGGGATTAGCTCTCAGGCATTGCTGTGGATCCTTTACCAAGGAGAAAGTTGAGGATCAGAGAAGTTATATCCTGTGCTCAGGTCACACTGCTAGCAAGTGACCTGGACAGAATCCCAAGTCACTTCTGACTTCCAGTCTCTTTCTGTGACATTATACTGTCTCCCTAGCCCACGTCCACTGTAAAGACTCAAGTCTCCACAGGTTAATGACTGTATAGGGTATTAACTATCCCATGACTATGAATCACCTGGGGAGCTTGATAAAGTGCAGATTCTAATTCTCTCAGGCTGGGGCAAGGTTTGAGATTCTGCATTCTCAGCTCCCAGCTGATACGGAGGCTGCTGGCCTGTACTTTGTATAGCCGTGACCTAAAATAACTGCTGTCACTAACCCTGGGGATTTATTTCTTCCTTGTGATCCAGGAGTAAAGGGATATAAAGCAGGAGTAATGGCACAAATGAAAATCCTTCAAACTTTAACTGACCCAGTGAGAATGGAGATAATTATGCAAATAGTTGTAAAGAAAGTAAATATTCAAGTTTAAATTACCTGGGTTGTTGCCACTCTCACTGTGAAAACTTGGCAAATGAAAGTTCACCCAGTTAATAGTTTCCTCAAGTAGTCAGAAAGAGTTTCTTTGAAAAAGGAAGGGCAGGTTTCATTATTCCTGTTTCACAGTGGAATAGCTGAGGCCTACGAAGGCCGCGGATCTTTGAAAGAACCACATGGTGGGGTGTCAGAAACAGAACGCAGATCCCTTGAAGTTTAGGCTGGCGAGTTTTCATTTTGAGGTTGCTTCTCGGTAAATATTACCCCCATTCTTCCTAAATGTAGGGTTGGTGTCTCCTTTGTAGTACAGGGAATTTTCCTTTGAGTCTTGCCGTGAAAAAGACGATTCCTTTAGAAACCCCTGCCTCCTTCCAAGACCTACCGGCTTCTCCTCACCCTTCTTCTTCTCTTTCTTTCTTTCTTTCAGGTCTGCACTTCCTGTTGTGAAGGAAACATCTGTAACTTGCCACTCCCCCGAAATGAAACTGATGCCACATTTGCCACAACGTCACCTATAAATCAGACAAATGGGCACCCACACTGCATGTCAGTGATAATGTCCTGCTTGTGGGTGTGGTTAGGACTCACACTGTAGCAGCTCCGCTGCGCCACGTTTAGTAGTGATCCATGGGACCTTGCCGGTCCTTCGTCATGCATGAGTCATTGGCCTGACGGTTCACGTGTGAGACACGACACTCTCAGGCGTCCTCACGGCCAAGCTTTGCTCTCACCATGAGGAACAAGCATTGCTTCTGTGTAGTCATTTTGAGTCTCACAGACACCCCATCAAAGCCAGCCTGCCCCTAAGACAGACCCTGAGTTCTATGCCACAAACCTTTCTTTTCACTCCAAGAAATAGATCTGCATTTATTTATTGAGATCTGGGGTTCTTAATTTGGAAGAATACAGGCATGAGATGCAGGAAGTTCTGAGACTCTCTGAAATGTTTGGGATCTATTCTGTGGACACCCATAGATGTGTGTTTTTCTGGAGAAAGGTAAAAAACCACTGATTTAAATATAATCATGAATTCACTTATTGCTTTAGAATGTTAAAACTTTGATTTCAAAATGAATGGACTATTTTCTTGGAAATTCTGGCCAAGTCCCTGGAGGAGTAGTAAGCAGTTTGTCCAATTTAATTTTCTCAACATCCTTCTCTCAGCGCTGGAAATTATATTCCCTCTACTCTGTGTGGGAGATAAGGTATATTTGTGGGGCAGCTGGAGAAGGATTTCCCCCAACTTAACAGAGCTGACATCTATAAAGTGGCTGTTATCCCTCCATATAATTGGTGAGATTGGCCTTGACTTGACACCTAGCAATGCTCTGTGAGATCTTGGATTCCACCTGGGTCAATGGTGTCCAGAGTCCCAAAGCAGGGTGGGGTTATTTTCTCCAGACGTGGGGTTCTATGCAGGCATAACTAATCTAGACTGAGAGAGGATTTCAATGCCAGGAAGATGTGTAGAGGTCAGTCCTAGATCATTTTGTGGGCCCAGTAAATGGCTCCACCAGCTTCTTCTTTTGTCTGCAGTTTACACTGTCAAAAAGCCCCCTCCCCAAATCCCCAGTGACTTTCGGGAGAAGGTTCTGCATTAATTTGTCTCTAGATTGATAGGGTACAAAGACATAATATGCTAGGCTGAGAAGAAAGTGGACTTGTTAGGTGATTACAAGACTAGAAAGGAGACCCAGCAGGAAGTTTTTGTTTCTTTTAGATACTGCTTTTCAAGCAGATGGTAAAATTTTCACCATCCTTCCTATATTTTTGGCACCCCAAGTTACAATTTTTCTTCTTCCTTGTGAATCATTTTAAACAGTATTTATTTTTGTATGCATAACTAGAAACTAAAATATATTCTAAAAAAATTCTTTATTCTGAACAAAACGATCAAATTAGAATACTTATTTTTCAACAGTGGTAGAGCTTGTAATATATGTTTGTGGAAAGCTGTCTATGATACTTGCACCAGTGTTGAAAAAAGTTATTAATAACAGGTTGCGAGCAAGAGTAATGTCTTTGCCTCAAGGATTTTTCTCGTGGTTTCCTCAGTGCTGTTGTCCCAGAAGTATTCAGGTGGTGACCATCACTGGTCTGAATTTCTGTGCAGGGTTATGGGGCACGTTTTTATGAAACTGAGTGGAGCCATGGCTGATAAAGAGGACAATGTTGTCAGGGTCCATCTGTCCTGCACAGAAAAATGTCTCTGGCTCATAAAGTGAGAACCCCTCAGGGACCAAATATGAACCGACAGCAGTAACTCTGATACAAAATAATCCCAATTTGCATCAAATGGCCTTAATTCAGAGTTTGATAGGCTTATCAATATGTTGCTTATGCTTGGGGTGGGGAGAGTAGAGGGCAAGAAAGCAAGACATTTATTAAGCACCTCCTATGTGCCAGGCACTATGCTAAGCACTTTACGTAAGTTAGGTCATATAATCCCTGCAAGAGCCCTCTAAGGAATATCACTAGTATTTATACTTTACAAATGAAGGTACTGAGGCTCAAAGAAGTTCAATAACATGATGCCCTTTCCTTCAGGTTTAGGTTATATGAGATGAGGTAGGATTGCAAAGGAAAAGAAGCTGGAATTAGCCCCCTAGGAAAGCTTCCAGTCCTGACTTCATGGAAATTTACTCATCATGTGGAGTTTATCTTACCCTGCTTCTGTAGGATGCCATTTGTGTGTGTACAAATGATATTTTTTTCTTTGGGGAATGGGGGTATGGCTTCTTCATTCATCCCTCTTGCTTAAAGAGGAGACAGTTGGTTTTGCATCCTAAGATGCTATAAGACAACGACAATTTGATGTTGTACATATCTACAAGTACCGTTTTTTATGCATGGTTACACTCCACTAACATCTTCCAAGTACTGCATGTAATTTGAATAAGAAACAAGAAAGTGACCACGCCAAAGCCTCCCTGGCTGGTGAACAGGGATCAGGTCCACAGTGGTGCAGATTCATCCACCACCCAGGGAGTTCTTGCAGACTCTGACAGATGTCGCCGCATGCATCCCATGTGCCTGTTAGAATGACTTGTGTTTCATCCTCTTGAAAGTGGTTTGCTCACTATCCCCAGACTCAAGGAGCCAAGAAAGGGCCATTCATGTGGAAGGTCCAAGACTGGTCAGCCATCTGACTTTTCTACCACATTAAACTTCCCATTAAATCTCACCATTGGTGATGGCTTGAAGTGCAAAGAGCCATGATGTGTACATTAACCTATGTGTCACATATTTATTTTTAGACTCTCTACAGCATTCATGTCAATGTGGGATTAATGCCTAAACTTTGTAAATATTGTATATTTTGTAAATCAATAAATAAAGGTTTTAAGTGTATCTCACCAGGCTCCTCCCTGCAAACGTACATGTCAATCAATGATTCGTGCACCCAGGTGATGTGCAAGGCATTGGGCTTAGCACCACAGGGAACTTCCTTCCCGGAGCTCGCTTTCCAGTCATACAGACAAGAAATACATGCATGAAAAGATACAAGACAATTCACCCATGCTAAATGATTCAAACAGATGGTTTAAGTGCTGCAGAAGGAAAGATTACCAGGCGTTTCAATCAGGTCTACAGTTTCCCTAGAGCATTTATTTGTTAAATCAGGAAGTATAAAAATACTATATGTATGTGTGTGTGTATAAATATACCACACCATTAACTCTTTATTTTTAAATCTTATTCTATTCTTAGAGTGAATTATGTTAACGATGATACACTAGAAAACATTTTCCCTTGATGGTTTCTTCTGCAACAGAAAACAAATATTGGAATAGTATACATGTCATTTTTATCCATATAATGAATTTAGTATACATTTCTTAGTAAAATAATAGACATTGCAAGCAACCTTGAAAAACTCCAGCTTGTTTGTGATTCCTGGTTATTCTTTAATGCCCTATATTTTGAAATTTCTAGGGAAATCTTTTCCCCAAAGTTAGAGGTTTTCTCTTAGGTTCTGGATCAGTGATGTAGTTAGTGTTCCTTAAAGTGTCGTATTTATATGAAGTTAGCTCTTATCCTTAATCTGCATAAACAGCACTATGTGTTCAACATAAACAGCACTGCAGGTGGACTAGGATTTGAGAACATTTGATTTTGAAGACATGGACTTACATGTTTACCTAATGTGGGGGTTTAAAAAGGATCCTTCACCTTATGAATGCATTTCATATCTTTTTCCTAACACATTTATAAGATTTTATATACAAACAAAATTTAGGGCACACCAGATATGTAAGTCAGATGTGGTGCTTTGGCAGCTACAATATAGTCTATTATCTGGAATACTTAAACAGCGTGCACAAATGGTTTTAATGAATTTCATATAACTTACCTACTAACAGTCAAATATGTGAAAATGCTTTGAGAATCTATTATTAATCCTCATTGTAACTAGGGGAACTTGGCCTTGGAGATTCAGACATGTTTCTAAGATTCCACAGCAACTTGGGGCAGGACTAAGACACGACTATGAAGCATCATGACTTCAGCTTAGTGTACTCTTTTAAATATAAAAATTTCTAACATAATTTTGTGTTACAAAATCAATACAGAGTTCCAAAATGTCTTTCAAATCAAACCTTCATTTTCAGCTGTTTCTCTCTTTACCTAATTTTTAAAATTATGGCCTCTCTCATTAGCAATTACTATTGTCTTGCTATTATTACCTTTGGCAAATTTTAAGTCCATCTCAATTGCTGGAATTGGATGCGGGTGGTGAGCAGAGGGACTCTGTGTAGCTATATTTCAAACTGGGTAGAGACCTAAAATCTAGAAGCTAAGAAATGATTTCTCAGGGATCTTCTTTTCTATTTTCCTAATAGCAACTCTCATTTTTGTATATGATTTTATTTTCAAAGCTCTTTCATGTACCTTGCTTCAGTTGATCACCATGACCCCATTTACAGCTTTCATAGCTAAAGCTTTGGAGAGGTTTAGAGAGGCTCCACTGGTAGTTTAAACTACAAGGACTTTGATTCCTGATCCAGGACTCTGTTCCATACACACTTGTCACCAGGATGACATGCACGATGACCTCGTTCTTCTCTGGCACTTTTACTAAAACACTACTTCTCAGGTCACAGAGTTAGGGCAAATGGAACCTTAGAAAACATCTAGTCCAACCCATTTGTTTTATGCAGGAGGAAAAAGTAGCCCAGAGAACTCAGATCATTTGTCTCTGAGAACGCCACATTGCTTGCATTAAAGAAAAGATAAAACTCATCAAAATGTCCCTTCTTTGATGTTTAAAGTAATTAAGACATGCATGACGGAAAACAACTTAGAGACCTCCCCTTCCTTTCCTCTCACTGTGGGGTTGGCAGTGCCACGAGGGCCGTAATGGTAGGGAAAGGCAGAGAACAGAATTTAGAGAGGGCGGATTTTGTCAAGAAAGTTTAATGGAGACATAGAGTGTTCATTCTAACTTGAGAAGAAAACTATTCTGGAAAAACAAAATTTTCAGAATCATGGCCTTAAAAAGCAGAACGATTTGTCTAAATTGGAGAGTTTCAGTTATTCAGAAACGGTTTTCTCAGGGGTTTATGGTATGTCCATTGTCAGAAACTGGCCTCCTGAAACCACATAGTAGCCCTGTGCCTGGAGTTCAGACCTCCTCTAATGTCCCACTGGGGAGGTGACAGGGGGACATTATTGTCAAAGTGGGGAAAATGTGTCTGTAAAACAACTCTGTCGAGTTGAGGCAAATGAACAAAATACCAACAGGATGTAGCCATGATGCAAACAGAAGGGCTAAAAATAAGTCACACCCTCAATAAATCCATTCATCTTTGGGAAGAATTCAGAATAGGCTTACTGTCTGGCCCTGTTCTATCTGCAGAGAAGCCTGGCCATCTGGGTCACAAGGAGTCTGCACCCAGTGTCCGAGCCCACCCTGTCAGCCTCCTCTCTGGTGTGCACTGGGCTATGGCTACTGGCCCAATGTCACAGCTGTCTGCTGCCTGGGCTTTGCCCCAACCCCAGCCTCTCCCAGCCATAAAACAGGTCTGTGAGCAACTGGGGACCTGCATCACACAGTGGCACGTGAAGATGAGTTATTTGAGCAGCAGGATCGTGCTTGAGGTGCTTTTGGTGAAAGGTGCTGAGTAGACCTCAATGGTTGGGAAGAACATTTTTGGACTCACTCATGACTCAGCCTGGCTTGGCCCTCACTCATGTCAGCACTGGGCTTATCCCTACCTTAAAGGCTTTCTCAGCACGCAAAAGCTTGGGCCCATCCCTGAATTTAATATGTTTAATTAATTAATGACCCTGTGTGTGCTTTGCCACTGACCTAAATACAAGTGTACTGTGTAGAGATGCATTCCCCTTGACTCGAGATAGCCTGGGACCAGCGTGAGATGTGCCATCAGACCCCCTAAGGACTCCCTTTCTTCAAAGTCAGATAATGTAACAAGAACTGAAAGGTCTGTTTGGAGTATTTTGGAGAAAAGCATAGTGGTGTGTGTAGGCCAGGCTGGAGTTGAAGATGTTGAGAATGGGCAGAGTCTAGATACTGACTTCTCACCTCTAACTCAGGTTAGAGGTGAGAAAAGACTTCCCAGGGAAAATGATGTTTAATCTGAGACATAAAAAATGAGAAGATGTTAGGCTAGTGAAAAGAGTTTGTAGGACAGGTATCAGAAGGTTATTCCTAAATTTTAGGAAAGCAATGAGGCCAGTCTTGGGAGAAGTTGGTAATTAGCTGTCAGTAAGTAAAACTTGAAAGTTGGGTGCCAATGGAGCAGTCCATGATCTATTTTTCTAGATTGGTCTTCACTAAGGCTGCTTCTGTGATGATTATTATTCACCCCTGATGGTTGTTTAGCACTGCGTGTCTGTTAGCTCATGGCTACTCATCAGAATCACCTGCGGTAGGGGAGTTTAAAATCTGCCTGATGTTTTAAAGCCCCTCAGACCAACTCTACCAGCTGGCTCATAGCCACCTTCATCTTAAAGAAGGCTCTTGGGACAGCAGGAGCCCCTCTGTGTACTCACCTCAGGAACTCCAGGGTACCAAGGCAGCCTGTAAGGAATCTGATTTTCACGAGGGTCCCAAATACCCTGTTCAACGGTCCTATCCACTGAACAAACAAGGTAGACAAATACTGCCCCAAATTCTCAGATGAAGAAAGATTAAGGGACAATCTCAAAGCATCACAGCTACTTAGTGACAGAACAAAAGTTAAAACTGAGGTTTCCCTAATGCTAGTCTTGGCCTAATTCTGACATATTTCCATATATTAAATTTGCACCAAGAAGTGGATAATGTCAAATGCTGTAATACTAGCATCTCTTGCTTGTTGCAACATAAATTGTTAAAGCTCTTTTGCAAAGCAATTTGGCAGTATGTGTTGAGGGCTGTAGGAATAGACAGATCCTGACCCAATAATCTCACCTCTGTGAAATGGCCTGAAGTACAGATATACTGCTATGGACAAATTTGTTGCTTGCAGCATTATTTGTAATTCCAAAAAAAAAAAAAGAAAAAAAATTTCAGGACAACCTAAATGTGCAGGAGTAAGGGAATCCTTAAGTCAATAATGGCACATCCACTTGGTATAGTATCAAAAATGATTGCTCTAAAGACATTTTCAATGTCAAATGAAAACAGCAGTGCTAAAGTCATATGTTCAATGTGTCCTACCATCTAGGAAGCAAATATGTACATTAAAAAATACTTGGAGAAAATAAACCAAAATATCTTCATTGTTTATGTTATGGTGATAACTTTTTATTTTCTTTTTTTAAAAAAAAAATTTCCAATTTTTATGCAATGTGGTTATATTACTTTTATAATAAAAAACATAAATATAATAAATGGTTAAGACTATATATGTTAAGTTAATGGTCGTTGTTACTTTGGAGGTTCCTCATGAGTGCAGCTGTTAACCCAGGGCAGGGCTCAGGCCCTTGGAGCCTGAATCTCAGTTCTGGCTGCCGGATACAGTGCCTGGGGACCTTTAAAATCTACCAGTGTCAGGATCCTACCCCCAGAGATTTGAACTGTACTGATCTTGGGTGAGAAGATCTGGAGATCATGATTTTTTAAAATTCTTTTATTAAAAAACTATTCAATGTAAGACAATTCCAAACTTAACAAAAATTTTAAGAAGACAATTTTTAAATTTTGCTACATTTGATTTCTCGAATGATTATTTATTTTCCGAATAATTTTAAGGAAGGTTATAAACACTATGCCTTTTTACCCCTTAATACTTCAGCATTTCCTCAAAACAAAGATGTACTCTCACATAAGCAGAGTGCAGTTATCAAAACCAAGACATTTAACATTGACACAATAATGTATAGTCCATATTCTAGTTCTAAGATGAACACTGACAAAGAAAGTAGTTACTGTGGAGGAACTGGCTGTTTTCTCATTGTCACTCTGGCTACAAAAGCCAAGAGCTACAAAGCAGCAGGCACCAGCCATTACGAGGAGCCAGCCCTGTCCTTTCTCACCTGTTTGTTCAGCCTCCCTTCAGTTCTCTGTGTGCCGGAACATCCTTCCCATCCATCCCATCCCATTCCAATAAAGTCCTGCGTTAGTGGTCGGTTTCTGTTGCTTGCCACCTAAGGACCCTGCTGGTTCAGAGTAGTTAAACTGGAACTGTTCCTAGAATACTCAGGTCCTTTATGAATATCTTTAGGTCTTTATGGGCTATTCTAGGACAGTCTCCTTCTCCTTTTTAGGATACAAAATGCACCAGGGTACGGAAACTGGTGGAAGACAAATGTTATTCCTGTCCACATCAGGAGATCTGACCACAACTGACCAGGGTTCTAAGGATCAAATCTTGCCTTAAGAAAAATCCTGAAAGGCTGTTTTCTTAAGCAGAAGGCACTACCAAAAGCCTCTTCTCCCAAGACCTGAGGAAGGCATGGCAGGGGACCTTTTGCAGACATGGGACTTCAAAGGTGACTGCTTCAGATCCCTGTGTCTGGAGAGCTCCCTGGATGGGAACCCAGTGGATGTTGTCAAGACTGGGCTTGTCACAGACACCCCCTCAGGTTTGAGTTGGAGGGAGACTGGTGTCTGTGGGCCCAGGGGACCCACTAGCCTTAGGGGGGTTGGGGGAGGTTGTTGGGAGCCCACCTTGTCTAGAATTCTGGTATTAGAGCATTCAGGTGCAAGGCTCCTGCCTGCTCCGTGATAGGGGAAACTTTGACCAGGGAACTTCTGTCTGGGCATGTCTGCCTAGCTTCAGGAGTTGTGGGCTGCATATTTCCCTGGAGGAAGAAAGATGCTGAAAAATGCATTTTCTGCCTCTCTGCTTCTCACTCTCCAATCTCTGTTGCTTGAATACGTGGGACTGTGCTAAGAAGGAAGGGAGGTTTTAATGTTCCCACTGAATGCTAAAGCATTAGAAGGTCTCTCTCCATTCTCTTTCTCTTGACTTCTTCCTTTTCTCAAGTTTGTGACCCCATGGGTCAAGAATGATTCAGAAGACTAAACGGGAAGAAGGCTTAGAATCAAACTCTGACTGTAAACAAAATGCACTTCAGGAAGTAAATATATGCTATTTGCAGTTAGTTATAAGATTTTAAGTACAAAAATATTTTAAATATTCTTACCACAAAAAATTATAAGTGTGCGAGGTGGTGGATATGGTAATTAGCTTGATTTAATCACCCACAATGCAAATATACCAAACATTACATTGCACCCCATAAATATATGCAATTATTATTTGTCAATTAAAAATAGAATTAAATTTAAAATTTTTTTGAAGTGTACTTTTTTTCTGAAATGTCATTAAATGAAGTGGTACATCTTACAATCAGTGTGATAAATGCAGAAAATACAGTGTATATTGCAGTGAACAGGGAGAATCCTGAAACTGAATGAGCAAAAACTTTGGATCAATTGTCTTGGTCTCAAGTCATGGCTCAGCCACCAAAAAGCTAAGTGACCTCAGTCAAATTTCTTCTCATTACATTGAGACTCAGAAGAGATCATGGAAAGCCCCTAGCACCAGCCCTAGCCCACAGTGAGCTCACGACACGTGTTACTAGATTTGTGTATGGGTTGCTCTGTCTCCTAGTCATACTCTTGAGGACAGGGAACATCATCTTTGGACTTTCTGCCTCTAGCACATATATGCAAATAGTAACTGCTTATTAAATTTTCATTGACTTGAATTGGATAAACCCATAGTAAGTGTCATCTAATTTGGGTTTGAAGTTCATGACGCTGTTTGACATTTTAAAAAGTAGAGAAATGGATTAGTATGGAAGGGGACTCAACCTGACTCTTTCAGTGTGGACTGATTATCCCTAACCTGTACCTTATTGCAACATCAGTGACCTAAGTGTCGATGCTGGAGGACTGACGACAGCTTGGAGATAAGGCTGGGGTACATTTAATGTTACCCAAGAATTGTCCTGATGCCAGGGTTTCTGACCAATGGGAAATCCATTTCAGACCAGACACCAAGCAGAGGTCGACAATGCCTTTCATAGGAACAGAGAGGAGAAAGTTGGGATCTTATGGAAAGATCACAATGGCAGAGAAAAACCAAATACAAATACAGAATCTTCATAGGTCCAGAACTACCTCATGCTCCAGGCAAACTAGCCCTGCAGAGCATGGTGAATGGGGGAAAGCCCTCCTTAGAAATCAATGGGCCAAGGCTTTCAAGTGGTTCTTTGAATAAGTGAATAAGTAAAAATTAAAAATGGGAGCCTGAATCAAGAAATGGACCTTCTGTTCAGGCCAATCCTAGTGGAACCAGAACAAGGTAGAATAAGGAGAAGCACGTCTAAGTCTAACCAATTACAACGAGCAAATGAGTAATTTAGGTGAAAAAGCTCACAGACTGCAAAAAGGGACTGCATTTTTGGCATTTTTATTTCTCTACTTTCCTCTATGGATTTGTTTAGTACTGCCCATGCCCAGGCCAACAGTGGCAAAAAAGTAAAAGTAGGAAACTCAACAATCTAGCAACACTTAGTTCTCAGTCTCATTCTTGTTCTGATCTTGGGACATTTGAGATCCAGCCACAGTGATTTGACTGCACATGTTGAGCCCCTCGTATCAGATCTATAGAAAAAGTTCTTACCCACTGGTCCCTCAATGGACCCCTTCAGCACAAACCAAAAGGACTCCTAGCACAAGTTATCATAGCTAAGGGCCAGGGAGGGATGAAACGCTTGCCCCTTAAGCTGGGGAAGAGAAGGACATTCCTCATGCTCCCGAATAGAGAAAAATGTTTATAATTCTGTAATAAAATGGTGCACTGGTAGATTAAAGCAAAGCAACAGTTTTCACTCAGCACAAAACTAATTGGAGTAATTCATCTGAAAAAGCATTAAATTGGAACCCAATGACACATTTTGCATTAGTTTAACACACTCGCTGAGTTTACACGTGTTCGGTTAGAGCAAGACTGGAGTCGGAAGGGAATCGCGCTGGAGTGTTGGGAAGACCGCGCTGCTGGGTGCTGTGTGAACGCTCGTCATCGCGTTGCGTTGCTGATGCTGCGCCACGTGCTTCCCGCTCTACCTTAGTCACTTAGGAACGTTCTAATTAAGCCGTGAGCGCATAAGGACGTGGAACGCTCGGTTTCCACGTCACGAAACCCGCTCTGGTGCCTGGCGTGTGGCTCTGGGTCCTGCCGCAGCCCAGCAGCTTGTTCTGTATTAATAACATGGCCAGTCTTAGGGGTGTAGCTTCCATATTTGCATACCCTTTACCTTTTCAAAGCACCTTAAGATAATTTCATTCCCCCAATAACCCTGTCAGAAAGGTCAGCTCAATAACATTAGCCCCGTTTGAAAGATGGAAATGTTCACGCACCGGGAGTGTCAGCAGGAAGCACGTGATGGAGTCGGGTTCTGTCCGCAAAGACACTACAGCCTTAAAGGAACCGCCTGATCCCTCTAGACCTCACGGTCACCATCTGATGAAGAAGCAGAACTTGAATCAGTGGTTTCAAAACTTTTCTGGCTGCCAATACTTTCCAATGTGACTCATCTAGAAATATAACTAACTGGAGAATGTCTCACAAAAATGTATGGACCTTGGCAATGTTCATTATTGCAGTATGCTCTAATATCATGTCTGTTCCACTTTACTATTTTTTAAGAATCTTAATTTTGACCCATTGATTTCATGACCCCCCTAATGGGTTGCAAGTTGGAATCTGAAAGGCAGTGGAACTGTGTGATCACTAATGATCTTTCTGGTATTTATTTCCAATTATATACCTGAAGGCAAGAAATCAGGACTCAATACCTGGCCTAGAGACCACGCCCCCTCACTGTTCAGGTGTTGTGATAGGGTAAGGGTTTCTTCCTGAATTATGAGTTCCATATTCACTCTTGCATGAATTCAATATGGTGTAGTCTTGTAATCTTTCTGCAATTTGTTCCGTCACTTTTTGATGTGTTGATTAATTTACCGCACAAATCTTTTGGTTTGGGAAGACAACTTTGGGTTTGAATCCAAGCTTCACTAAACACCCTCCCTAATCTCCAATCTCCTTGTTTGTAAAATGGGGATAAATGAGTTTGTCGTGAGGATCAGCCATAGTGATATAAGCCCATAACGCAGTACGGGCTTGTGGGGAGAATCAAACCATTGGTACTTTCTTTATGGGTGTGCTGGGCATGGTGCTGGCACTCGCGTGACAAGAACCACAACCTGGAGCACGTCCTTGAGGGTCTCCAATGCTTCTCATGTTCACTCTCTTTCTCTTTTTGTTTTGTAAACTGCTCTTGAATTTGAGTAATACATCACAAATGTTTTTCTGTCAGCAAGGAGAGTTGTAGGAGATAACTTTGATACCTTTTATGATTGTACCATAATTTATTTCGCCATTTCCCCCTCCTTGTTTTTAGGTGTTTCTAGTTTTTTACTTTGAAGAATGTTTATATAAAGGTAATGGATCAGTATTGAAATATGAAATAGCTCAGTAGAGAAGTTTTAATCAGAAAAGTAAAATCTTCCTTTCTACTCCTACTTCTTCCCATTCTGCAGCAATAAGTACTATTAATAATTCCTTGTGTATGCTTTTATGTATTTTATAGAGCATAAATCAATTCTAAATACTTTAATATAATTATGTGAGTGGGTTCATATATAAAATACAGAAAACAAGGTCTGCAATATACCTTTTAAAATTATAACATTTGTGACATCTTTTGTTGTAAGCACATGTAAATTCACTCATTTTCTAAGTGGTTGTATGTATTCCATTGTATGGATGGACCACAATTTATTTAACCCATCCTCTACTGATCCAAATTCAGCATATCCTAAAAGTTCTGTCTAGACTTTGCTACCACAAACAATTATGCAACAAACACCTGTGCCTTCTCTTGAGATAACTCTAGGAAACTAATAGAAATGGGGTGGTTTTATGTATTTCAAGTTTTGATTTATGTTGCCAAGTTACTCTCCAGAAACGTGTGCCAATTTAGGCTTATATCAACAGTGTATGAGAGTGTCTATATCTGTACATCCTTTTTAAACTTGGTATTCCATTAATATTTTGCCTTTGAAATCTCTATTTTTCTCATTTGGAAATATTAACAAAAATATTTACCTTAACTCGGTGGAGGAAAATAGCAGATGTGTGGATAAGAGGGGTTAATGACCTTGCCCATCCTGCAATTATTTGGGAGAAAAGCTGCTCATGGGACAGGTCATTTTACCTTCCGGGAGGGATGCAACACTGGCCATTGGCTGTAGGTGCACGTTTTATCTGGAGGCTTGAGGCACTCATCATGTGTCAGGTCATGAATCAAACGGCATACAACAAGCACAGATACCATTTCTCAGCTCTGCCAAACACAGCCACTTTGACGCTGATGCGACTGATTTTACTTCCTCCCCTTTATTCCACCAATGGCGAGGTAGCTGTAACATCTCCACCTTTTGCTGCTTAGAACTTGGCTCATGAAGAAAAGACTCTGGGAGCACAATGGAAATCAACACTCTTGCCTTGTGCAGAACAGATGCTGAAATTCTCTTAAGAGTAGTTTCTGATTGTCCTCTTTGGAAATGTGGATTGACTCACTTGCCATCTTCCGGTGGAAAGAAATCCCGCTCCCCTTCCCACCTTACCCCTATCGCCCGCAAGCATGCAACTCTATATTCTGGATAATTTTTTTAAATCTACAAAGTAGGAATATCATATTAGGTACAATCGGTATTAGGTTTAAATATAACAAAGCAACTGTCCCGTAAGAGGAAATACCCATTTTCAAAGCCCAAATGTCAATAATAATACTATTAATAAAAATGAAGTGGCAAACTGGCTCAAGAAAACTACAGCAGACTCAAATGACCAAGTAATATGTACAGAAGGAGGAAGACCCATATTATTGAAAAATGGCAATGAAACTTAGAAATAATTACACCAAATGATTCATTTTATGGATGAGGACATGGATACACAGAGAGGTTATGTGACTTATCCCAGATCACTCGGTATGTTGGAGGCACTGTCATGACCTATGATAATAGCAAATAAGAGCGGCCTATTGAGTTCTCAAGAGCATATACATGTTTGGTATTGAAAAAGAATTATTTTGATATACAGAATGTTCCTATGTGTGGTGAATAAAATGATGTATTGATTCCATTACAATTAAATGGATACAAGATTCAGTTTATTGTACATTTCCAGTGTTCATAAAGCATTTTTATCACCTTTCCTAGTTAGGTTTCTGTTACCTCCAGAGCAAAACCCCTGCCGAGCTCCATGTTTCCATGAAACTCTGCTTTTTTCCCCTCTGTAAACTATGAAACTCTTATTTCGCTCCTCCTGTGAAACATGATGACCACATGTAGGCTCTGGGCTACACCCACGTTCAAGAAATATTTGATGAAAGGCCTTTCATCTTCCTGGAGAAGCTGCTGTTGTCACTAGTAGCAAAATCAATAAGTAAAAAAATAACTTTAATTTGGGAAATTCGAGTACTTCCAACCAGTGATACAGAAAAATAAGAAACAATCCGTTGTGCTCAAACGACAAAGGACACTTGCAACCAAGTGAGAAATTTGTTAAAATTCTCCCTGGGAGGTCAGATGGAACACTGGAGCTTGTCCCGGACTCAGAAAATTCTGAATCTTTGAAATTAAAAGAAAAAGACCCAAAAGGCTTCTTGTGTACCAGAAACAGAATATTTGCTATTAATAAAGTGGGCTTGCAGAAGAAAAGAGGTCAACCTATGGCAGCATTTCCTCTCACTTCTAGAGAGCACTGGGTTAGTGGGGAAGCAGCCCGGGTGCCTACTATGTGGGCATAGTTTTTATTTACTATTTTCATCGAACTCACTATCTATCATCTTTCAATAGGTTATGTCATGGTAGCCAACAATCCTAAAGTTTTAGTAGCTTCAAAAATAAGGGGTTGTCGTTGTTGTTTTCCCTCCCTGCTCACACTGTGTGTTAGCTGTGAGTTGGTTCCATAGGTCTTCTTCACTCTGGAATTCAGGCTACAAGCACAACCTCTTTCTGGAACGTGCCATTTTCTTGGTAGAGGGCAAGGAGAGCAAGATCGCTGCAGGAAAGGTACAACACCTCTTAAATCTTTCTGCCAGGAACTGTACACATTCACTCCTGCTGGCATTTCCTTGGTCAAAGCAAGTCACTAGGCCCAGCTGCTATCAGTAGGACAGGACAGGTTCGTCCTACTGGTCTTCCAACAGGTCGTCCAACAAGGGTTCTCCAAGTCACATGATAGGGGCAAGTGGAGTGTGGGAAGAGTCAGCGAACACTCAGAAACAACTGTGCAACCCATTACTCAGACCCAGCTGTATGTTTGAGTCCCAGAAACATCGTGCTCCTCAAACATCAGAGCAAGGGGCCAGGCACCGTGGTTCCACTTGTAATTCTAGCACTTTGGGAGGCCGAGGTGGGAGGATTGCTTGAGGCCAGGAGTTTGAGACCAGCCTGGGCAACATAGCAAGACCCTGTCTCTACAAAAAACATTTTAAAATTAGCTGGATATGATGGCACCCACCTGCTACTTGGGAGGCTGAGGTGGGAGGTTCACTTAAACCCAGGAGTTGGAGGTTGCAGTGAGCTATGATCATACCACTGCACTCTAGCCTGGGTGACAGAGCAAGACCTTGTCTCAAAAAAAAAAAAATCAGAGTTCCTACCTTTTGACATGTTCCAACCAGTAGCTCCCAAGCCAAGGGGCATCAATATTAAGTTATGATTTTAAAACAACGTGGGGGTTAAGGTCAAGCTTAATGGGGGGTGTGGTTTCACTTTGTGCAGCCCCCTCCCTTCCCCTCCCCCCATATTTTCCCCATTACTGCAATAGGTAGGTTTAATGTAGTTCCTACATTTTCTAAAATTGGACAAGATGACAACAATAGGAAAATGTCCATAGGATGTTTTCTATAGGGCTGAGGCTTGGCTTTTTTCCCCATGGAAAATTTGTTAAATGAAGGATTTTGAGTGGAGGCTATAAAAGAAAATCTAATTTTGAATAATTTCTGAGCCAATTTTCCTACTTGTGTGTTTAGACAAAACAAGAAGGGAAAGTAAGCCTGAAGATCAGCTGCTTTTTAAGAATGAAACGTCTACTTTTTTTTTTTTTCCCATGAAAATCAGTTTTCAATGTCAATGATTCTGAAATGCAAATCCACCTCCAGCAAAGGGTTTTCCACAGATGGTTTGTCCTGAGCATTCCCTGCTGTATTCGGAGGGCACTTGTTCCGCACACTGCCCGCACAGATCCCCTCTGCAGTAGCCTGTGTGGGCCAAGAATCTACAAAATTCAGCAAAAATGGAAGGAGACATGTACTCAGGGCTGGGAACCGTGCCAGCTGCCGCTATAACGATGAATTCCACACCGCCCCTCCCCCAAGGAGCAGCAATCTCAGAGGGAAGACAAGCAAGTAAACAAGGAATTACACTAGCGTGATAAATGCTGCAAGGTTGAGGTACACACGGAGAACTTTTCAAGTACAAAGGAGGGAAGTATAACTCACTCTTACAAAATGGGAAAGGCTTCCCAGAAAGAATGATGTATAAACTGAGAAATGAAGGATGAGGTGGAGCCAGCCAGGTGATGGGGAGGAGAGGAAATCCATTCTGGGGCCCAGACTGCAGAACCCTAAGCAGGAGGCAAGGGCTTTCACACACTGCAGTGAGCGTCCCTGACCACTGAGCTTTCCACAATAGTCATTCCCAGCCTCTTCACAGTCTTTAAAAAGACTCCAGTTTCTGTGATTTTTCAAAATATTTATAAACTGTTTTAATTTATTTTTTATTTTGAAAAAAATAACTGGAACAAAAAGTTAAAAAACAGATATGATAACTACCCATGTCCTTACCACCTAGAATGAACAAATATTAATATTGTCATATTTCTTTTAATCATTTAAGAAATAAACACCAATAAAGTTGAAGTTCCCTATCAACTTTTCCCTGGGTCACATTTCTCTTTGTTCTTCTCTCCTGAGAGTTAACTGTTTTCATGAATTTTGGGGATTCTGGTCCTTGTTTTCATATGTTTACTAAATCTATATTAATAAACAACATTATTCTATGTATGTAGATTTTATGTGAATGATTTACTGTACATAATCTTTTGCAAATTGAATGTTCTCAACATTATAGTTTCAAGATGTACGTATATACTAATGAGATCCATCATATAAATATACAAATCTTAATTTGGCTACACCACTGCTATGAACATATGGGTTGTTAACAATGTTTTTGCTCTTTCTAGGAGAACTGCAGCAAAAGTCTTTGGATGAAGTGATTTATCTATTAATATTTACTTATATTTACACATTTAAATGGGGTATTACCTCAAAATGCAATTACTGGGTCATTGAGAATACACATTTTACGTTTTGCTGGACGTTAATATCTCCTAATAAATTATTAGTTCCTATTTATTTTCTTCTTGAAGTCTTGGAGAGAATATTCCCTTTCTCTTGATCTTCAGTGATTCTTTGAGGTCCCATGTTAATTTATTTTAATTCCAAACTCTCCAGTGAGAGAAGATCTGTGCAAAAATACTCTTTGCGGAATGATTGGCTACATCACTCCTTACCTACCTCTTTCCTTCATTTCTCATATCTTCAGATCCAGCACTCTCTTCCCTCCACATTCTCAGTAGGTGACTTCACTTCTAATTTCATGGAAATAATAGAAATAATCAGAAGAAAAAAACCTGATAAACGACCTCCAGATTCACTTAGTTACTGTTTGTATACTCTACCTGTCTTTGCTCCAGTTGCAAAGGGGACATGTCCTTGCTCCTAATTGAGACCAGTGCTTCCTCTTGTACACTGAATCCCACCTCCTTTCACCTCTTCAAGTCCATCATTCCTCCAATTTCTCCCCAGCTCCGATATCAGGGGTCAGCACACTTTTTCTGTACAGGGCCAGATCGTAAGTATTTTAGGCTTTGTGAGCCTCATGCTGTTGCTGTGTTCCAATAACCCTTTATCTTAAAAGGTAGGCAGAAGTCTGGATTTGGCCTGCAACAGTAGTTTGTCCATCCCTGTCCTATACCACCAACAATTTCTCCAGCTCTGCTAGATTTATCCCTAACAGTACACAAGCATGCTGTAACATCACCCACCTTAACAAATGCTCTTCCAACTCTGAAGTGCATCATTTCTCATTTGAGTTCAAATGAACTGAGAGTCTATGGTAAAATGGAAAGTGCATTGTGATGGGAATGAGGAGAACTGGTCCTCCCTCTACTTCTGATGCAAAAAAAAAAGAAAAAATATGGCCCTAGACATATTCCCCATTCTAGCTGCTGCCTCACTTCTCTCCTCCCCTCTACAATAAAATTTCCTGAAAGAGTGGTTTACACTTGCTGTCCCCACCTCCCCTACTCCCTTTCTCTCTTGAACACATGTATACCAGTATTTGGTCCACTCTTACTTGAGATCAGTCCTTCCAAGGTCAGTAGCCTCCATCTTGCCAACTCCCAAGGCCAATTCCCAGTCTTCATCTTAATCTCTTGACAGCCTTTGGAGTTCTGTCTTCGTGTGTCTTCCTCTTCTGGGATCCTCTCCTCTCTTGTTGCCTCTTCTGGTTTCTCACCCTGACTAAATGTAGAAGCGCCTCAGGCTTAGGCCTTGGCTGTCTTCTCTACTAGATCTACCCTCATTCCCCAGATGATCTCATCCAGGTTTTAAATTCCAGCTCTACATGGATGACCCCCAAATGCATACCTCCTTTTCACATCTCTCCCCTGAGCTACACACACACCTTAGATTGGATGCTTAAAGCACAGCTCAGATTAAACACATCGAAAATAAAATCTAGGCTTCTACCTTCTCAACTGTTTTCTTCCCTGGATTTTCTCATATCAAGAAATGGTACTGCCACTCTCCCAGCTACACTGGTCTGGAACCAAGCAATCACCTCTAATACTTCTCTGTCTCTCACATGCCACATCCGATTCATCAACAAATCTTATCACGTCTTCCTTGCCTTATGCCCTGAATATGACCACTTCTAACCATTTGCACAGCTACTACCCTCATTTGTGGCACCCATACCTCCAGGATGGATGGGTGCAATAGCCTCCTAATGGGTTTGCCTTTCCCACTTTTGTTCTCTTTCCATAAATTTTCCACATGGTAGCTGCAATGGTCTTTAAATGATGTAAACCTGATCATGTCATTTACGTTTTCAAAACTCTCCAAATCACACTTGGAATGAAGCCCAAAGCCCTCACTCACTGTACCCTGGCAACCTGTCTTCTCTTTTCTCCTGCCACGTCTCTACCTCACCCAGGCTCTATGTTAATTTTTTTTCTTTTTTGAGACAAAGTCTCACTCTGTTGCCTGGGCTAGAGTGTCATGGCATCAGCCTACCTCACAGCAACTTCAAACTCTTGGGCTCAAGCAATCCTTCTGCCTCAGCCTCCCAAGTAGATGGGACTACAGGCATGTGCCAATGCCCACCTAATTTTTTTCTATATATTTTTAGTTGGCCAATTAATTTCTTTCTATTTTTAGTATAGACAGGATCTCACTCTTGCTCAGGCTGGTTTCAAACTCCTGACTTTGAGGGATCCTTCCGCCTCAGCCTCCTAGAGTGATAGGATTACAGGTGTGAGCCACCACGCCCGGCCTATGTGTTCATTTCTGTCTCCACTTTTTGGATTTCTTGTCTCTCCCTGACCTTCACACTGGCCTCCTACATTCCTTCTTTCAAGTCTTTCATCAGTTGTTGCCTCCTCAACCTTTCTAGACCCCGTCTTCACATCCTCATTCAAACTTAATTTTCTTTGGGATGTAGGCATTTATGGATATAAATTTTCCTCTCAGGACTGCTTTAGCTGTGTCCCACAGATTTTGATAACTTCTGTCTCCTTTATCATTTAGTTCAAAGAATCTTTTGATTTC